>BEXV01002327.1:39937-66054 GCA_003118195.1 Hemicentrotus pulcherrimus
AAAAAAAATCCAGGAAAAAAACATCTGTCATTAGTTTTAAAACCAACATTATTACAAGTTCTAACTTAGTTCCAATCTAAAAACAATAACTATCGGCAAGGTTTTGTTGCCTCTACGGAGATCTAAAAACAATAATTATCGGCAAGGTTTTGTGCCCCTACGGAGCTCTAAAAACAATAATTATTGGCAAGGTTTCGTTGCCCCTACGCTGCTCTAAAGACAATAATTATCGGCAAGGTTTTGTTGTCCCTACGGAGCTCTAAAAACAATAATTATCGGCAAGGTTTTGTTGCTCCTACGGAGCTCTAAAAACAATAATAATCAGCAAGGTTTTGTTGCCCCTACGGAGCTCTAAAAACAATAATTATCGGCAAGGTTTTGTCGCCCCTACGGAGCTTTAAAAACAATAATTATCGGCAAGGTTTTGTTGCCCCTACAGAGCTCTAAAAATAATATTAATCGGCAAGGTTTTGTTGCCCCTACGGAGCTTTAAAAACAATAATTATCGGCAAGGTTTTGTTAAACGTTTAGCACAGAAAACGTAATGACTGGGGCTCAAAAAGTAGCATTTTGAGGACTCAAAATATTCTGTACCTGTGTATAAGGCGCACCCGCCTTATACATGGAGATTTACGGTAACAAAAAGAGAAATATATTATTGTTGCCAATTAAAAGAACAATATGCGATCAAGTTTAATACTAATCACTGTTCTAAAAGGGTTGAAATTGAGCGTCCTCCCTTTATGAAATGTCCGTCATGATATGCATTTGATTGTTTTCATATAGACAAAAAGTGAAGGAGAGCACAAGAAAGCAAGGAACCGGATAGCACAGGACGAAGAGGTTTTAAGAGTTCCTATTGCTCTAGCCGTCATTAAACTGCTACAAGCACTACCAAAAGAAACTATGGACCAACATCTATACAGGTACATGTATGAGCTGTTTATATATAACATTATGTAGGTTCTAGGCCTCTGATTGGTCAAAGCTGCAGGCATACAAATTCGCTACCTACTGCCAAGCAGTATAGCGAAAAATATTGACCGGGTATAGTTCTACTTGTGTGTACTGTTCTAGGACACAATGGTTGCATGTGAAGTTAACATTGGAATGCACATCGAGACACTCGCGCTGCTCTTGGATGAGTAAATGTCCCTTGACTCTGCAAATGAATACATTTTGACAGGCATGTTTTGTTAAAATATCTTTTTTTTTAAGAACTGTCACAGGGTATGTGGTATTTAAAACAAATATTGACTGCTCATTTTGGGGGTCACATTTCAAACTCTCTAAAGACTGCACTATACAGTATATGGTGGGCCATAGTTTTAACTATGCCCCTCAAAGTAGTCGAGGTCAATTTGCTGATAGTTGTAGATTTCATTAAATCTCTACTGGTCATTCATGATGCTTTCATAAGAATTTTTTTTTTAAGTTCTTGAATGTAAATGTAAGCTTTAATATATATATATGTTTCTTCTTTTTTGTGTACAAAATTCATGAAGGAATAGTCATGTAAAGATACCTGCTAGATGACAAACACATATAAATATATCCACAGCATTATTAAATTTTTTTCTTTCTTTCAAGAGCAGGTTGGCTTTGGACCGTTTTTTGGCATGCCTTTTGTACACACTGCTAAGTAATGAATGCTGGGGGCACTACAGGTTTATACGCTGTTTTTTCAAGTATTTGCCTTAAATCGTTTTTCCGAAGTTGTGTCTGACTGAGAAAGGAATACTTTTCTTCATATTTATCATGTTATACAGTGTGCTACTGAAGGTTTGTCAGATGTTGCGAAGCCGTGCATTGGATGTGCGTAACATCACAAGAGATACCTTGGTGAAGATCTTGGACTCGCTGGGCGTGAAATACTTTGGTCTGATCATCAAACAGCTCAGGAATAGTCTCAAAAGAGGTTTTGAGGTAAGTTGGTACTCCGTAATCAGGCGGTTTATTGTCCATTGGTCTACACCCAGCCCGTCTGATATCTACCTGGTCTAATAATCATTTTGTCTACTTATCATTTTTCTAATGGCCATTTACATGTAGGTTATTGTCATTTGGTCTAATTTCAATGAGGTCTAATTTCCAGTTTGTCTAATGCCCATTTTGTCTATTATCCATATTAAAGGTTTAATGTTCCATTTTATGATTATTTTTATTTATGATTAAACGATTATTAGACCATGTGAATAGTAGACAGGCTGGATGTAGACCATATGTGAATAGAGTAGGCCTACCGAAGCTGTGACATCATGCAATTCTATTTTTGGAATTTGGTCTTGTATTACAGGTATTTATTGACATATTAAAAATGAACCACTCTTTCTAGCTCGCAGGCACAAACCCTTGTTGGTCATTATCCGCAACAGTGTCTGCGCAATGAGACTACTATAGGCTCTGTACTTTATATGACACAGTCAACCAAGAATCTGAAATATCTAGGCTCTCCTCAAGGAATGGTGTAAGAGTGTCAAATTAGAGTATGTGCTTGCAGACAACACTCTATAACATGTTTGTATAGATGACATTGTAATATTTTTATTTTACTTCTTTACAGCTCCATGTCCTTGGTTTTACCGTTCACCTACTACTGAAGAACATCTCACCCAAGCTGACCTCCGGTGACCTTGATGGCTGTTTATTCTCTCTCATACAGGTATAGTCAACCAATTTCTTCTCTCTCTGATAGAATGTTTCTGATAAGAAGAGTTTCATTCCAAAACATGCTACATCCATTAAAGGCATCGTTTAACAATGTTAAATATGAGATGCACGGCCCTACGTGTTATCAGTGTCTGTGATATAGTGTTAGATTGAAGCCCTAAAAAAATTGCATTTTAAATTGATAAAGAAGTGCCTCAAAAAAGTATAATTAAGTGATTAGTTATAAAAATGTGAGAATGTAGCATGTTTTAGAACCAAACCTAATTTTTGGGGCCAGATCTTTATATTCTCTCATAGGGAATTTAACTTTTTTACTGTGTTAATGTATGTACCTACCATAATCAGTTCATTTACTTCAAATTCTTAAGACTGATTTCAAATTCTTCTTTTTTTAAGCCTTGGTTTGGTCTTTCATACATATTTGTATTCTTGATGTTGCATTTAAAAATATTTTTTACATCAAGTCTCATTATAAGTGAGATATTTGTAAATGTACTTCTCAAATCAATATTTGTATAATTAGTGCTGCAGAGATGGTAGATGATAAACCTATCGCATTAATAATATTCGGTTCTTGTATAGCGCATATCACATTATATAACATCTCTATGCACTTCCAAAGAGCTTTGGAAATTACTACCTCGTTATCAGCGCACAGTGCATTTCAAAGAAAAATCCTACCAGGTACCCATTTACCTCACCTGGGTCGAGTGTGGCAAATGTAGATTAATATCTTGCCAAAGGACATTAGTGCTACGGCGGGACTCGAACCGCAGACCTTGTGATCCACAGTCCGGTGACATATCCACTCGACCACAACACCTCTTCAGCTCTGAAATATGACTTAAATTGTCCTGATGTGTAGGCTTTCTCTGTATACCGACACATCTGGATAGAAGCTAATTTTATAGGATGCATTACAATTTGATTTTATGTAATGATGTTGAAATGTAGAATCTTCCTGATAAAGAAATCTTCTCAATATGTAAGTTTCTGATGCAAGAAAATGGCTAGATATCAGAAATAATGCTACTTGTCTGACTTCGCCAAATTTTCGGCTTTTTTGCAAGGTATGTGTGAATTCCACTGTGCTATCCGTTTGACCATTCAGAGTCTCAATCATGAATGAATTTTTTAAATTTTTAATTCTTACCCTACTGTAGTTCTAATTCTTGATAAAAGGTAAAGACCAGTTTTGGAAATGCCCCTCCCCCCTCCCCCTATCAAAAAATGAAATGGAAGCTCTTATTACCAATCATGTGGAAAAATATGTTTTGACTAATATGTAATGATACAAATTTTGCCGAGAAACCGCCTACTAATTGATATATTTGGTAAAATATTATATCTATTTGGACCTGATAGATATCATGCACGTGTCGCGTAGTCAATATACATCTTTCTGTGTACAGTGCTTGTAAATTTACCAAGACTGGGCCAAGTTTCTTATCATTTTGATGATTCCAGAACCTTGCAGTACACACCAATACTTATATGCTAGATGATCAGCCTTTTCTGATCGATTCCACAACTTTTCTTTCATGACCATAACTGGTCTTTATCTTGCTTGGTTTAGTTTATGTAAGATTAGTGATGATATTGTTTTAACCTGACCGTTGAATGTACACTGTACTCTCTGTTTGTCAGGTCTTCAATCAAGAACTCTTTGGAGCTGTGTCGGAAGAGAAGGAAGTAGAAGGCATTGTGGGAAAGCTGCTTGAAGCTCGGAGCATCAAAGCTTATGATTGTTATGAAGTGGTGTCAAAGTTCGTAGGGCAGGGGTCAATCACAAAGTTAATTACTCCGTTGAAAGAGGTGAGATAACATCCCATCTTCTCAGAACCATGAGGAGGATAACTCATGTTTGACGTCTTGTCAATACATGTCGTTACTTAGGAGATATGGCAATGACATCTGTAGGAAAAACATGTTGTAACAACTTACAAGTAGCAATTGACTTTATTTCAGAACTTTCAGATGGTTTGTCAAATCTGTTCTGAAAATGGATTAAAAAAAACCCTGTTAGCCAGCTACTTTCGAAAGATCAATATAAGGCAATATCGGTGGGCTTGTGCCAATGCATCATTATCAAAGAATTGTAGAAAAATATGATTTTTTGCAAACAAAACGGTATTAAAATTGCCTTTAAATAGTTGCGATCATGTAAAGATGAAGATTTCACTTTAAACAGGTATGCAAGTTGAAAAAAACCAAACAACAAATACATACAATTGCACTAATTACATGTATGGGTAAAATTGATTTGTCTTACAGTATTTTACAATTTAAATGATGGTGCTTTTCGTAGATACTTGATACTTCTAACAGCCATCGAGCTGTGAACCGAGTCCGAGAGACGTTGCGTAGATGTACGATTGGTCTCCAAGAGAATGCTGGGATATCCCAAGAGGCTTTGCTGATCTTCATCCACGGACTCACGTCAGAGACGCTCCCTCTGCTCAAACCACCTAAAAAGTGAGTCTCTTCTTTCATTTCATTTCATTTTTTTTTAGCTCACATTTTTAATGCATACAAAGAATCAAAATAACTTTACATACATAATAATAATAATGATAATAGTTCATCCTTATATAGTGCATTTCAGGACCGCAGGCCCCCTCAATACTCTTAATTAACAGATATATATCATTACCCTGGTCATCGGATTCATGCTTACCCGCACATAATGTATGCACATTCTCCACTCCCTGGTCGGTTGACGTATCCACTCGACCATGACACCTATATACTTTGACATAGAAATCTATGTCAAAGTATCTACCGTATCTATTAGAATATTGCTATACAGAAGTTTTCCTACATTATTATAAACAAAATAAGTGAATTAATTTAAGTGTTGGAGTGGAGTGAACGGGATGGCTTGGAAAGGTTACAAAAATAACACTGAATTGCGCATGTTCACAACAATTTCTCAATATCATTTTATGTTACATTGTACAAGATAGAACTCCAGGTCTGGGGGGTGTTTCACAAAGATCCTAAATTGAACTCAACTCTAAGTTGGACTTAAATATCATGGAGAGCCTTTTGTAGCCTTAGGAAGTCGTTGCAATCACTGATTTATCTAATAAGACGATACTACTAAAGCCTATGACATATGTATGTTAACCTCTTATGTTTAGGAATGAGAAGAAAGACAGCTTGAAGCTTGGTCACAGACCTCCAAGTACATACTTATTACCGGCTACACCCAAGCGATCGGGTCTGGTTCCTGAGACCGGCACCAGGACACACATACATCTACTCATCGAGTTTGGTTTACAGGTAAATACTGATTTATGTGTCTTCATACCAACACTAACAAAACAAATTTAACAAATCCTGTCAATTCATCTGTTTTATGAATGCTCTTTATGCCATTGTATTGTTATGTTATTTTAAAAACAAGATGAAGTGTACATTAGAAATGAACTTCCAAAAGTAAACATATAGCTCTGATGATTTTTAATTTATTTTAGCACTGAAATAAGCATGAAAAGGTAGTTTGCAATATGTGGATTTGAATTTATGTTTTTTAATCAGCTTTTTAACCTTTACTTTTGTTTCAAGGACTTAGCATATAAGTCAGTGAATAACTTTAATATATCTAATTAATAGAGCAATGGTCTCGTAATCCAGTGACTCGGGTTTGAAACCAAGTCGATGCGCTAGTGCCCTTTGGTAAGGCATTAATCCTCATTACCAGGTCTCCCGGAGAGGACCTAAAGCTGTTGGTCCTCTGGTTGCTTTATACTTCCAAGCATTTATTGCTTTCTTAGCTGTCACATAAAATAACCACCACTATCTATCTATACTTTTAATTCATTTCTGTAGCTGTTGAACATAAGTCTGAAGAGATCCAAGTTTGTACCAAGCAATGATAAGCATATGGCTATGTTGGATCCATTCACCAGCGTCTTGTACAGGTCTATGGAGTCACAACATACAAGGGTAAGCTTCCAGAAAGAAAAAAAAATGCATTTTGTGTAAAGCTGCAATTACAAATTCCGTTTTCTAAAAGGTAATGCAAGGTTTTGAGATATTTTATAAAATTGGATGAATAGTAATTATTTAAAATTGTGATACATTTGGATGTCCCTGTGGATGTATTATAAGCATTAGTAAGTGTTGTGTTCCTGTTCAGTTAAAATCTATATTTTAGTAAATCTAGGATTTGTATGTTGTATAGTTATGTACCTTACAGACATAAATATGACTTTAAATAAATACATGTAAATGTATGAATCTTTAAATGAAAGAATGCCTTTTTATATGATTGTATGTTGGATGTGAACTCGCATTTTAGTCTTTGGACTTTTTGAAGAGATCGAATAAAACCTAATTTGAATGAATTTAATTGAAAAACCTCTGAATATTTATTTTGCAGGTGATCACCTGTGCTTTGCGATGTATGTGCTGGTTGCTACGTTACCCCCTGCCCTCGTTGTCCACTGTGATGAAGCAGGTGACGCAATCTCTGTTCAGGTTGCTGAGGAAACACGCCAGGGTGGGCGCTGCAAAGGGGGATAACTTTGAGCTCATGGTCGTCACTTTCAAGGTACTCTAAAACCATCTCTTTCATTATCATTTGAAATCATGCAGGCTTGTTTCCAAGTAATCTATGACAGCTAGACTATGGACTGTGAGCAAAGTTTGCGGTTGTACCACTTATTCTGGCAAGAATGACTAGATGGCCAGGACAAGGGCCCACCCATGCTTGACGTTTTGATAGGTGGTGTGAATCCTATTCAGGATGAGACAACCTATCAAAACGTTAAGCATGGGTGGGCCCTTTTCTGGGCCATCTAATTACATGATATTACTACAAGCTTTGCTCACATCTATCTTCACCATGGAAGCCTTCAAAATTACAAAGACTATGGACTATCACCCCAAGACCACACCCCTCCTAAATAATCCCCTGGACATTTTGTATGACACCCCCATAAAGTATTATGTACATGTATCCATTTAAATAATTTCCATCTGAAATATTTAACTCATTTTTGGCTAATGATCGACAGCTTTCATGAACTGTATTTATTGTTGATGTTACACAATCTGGTGTATTCAAAAGCACAATTGTATGCTTAATCCAAATAGGTTTAATGCTATTGGATTTTCATGGATGTGGTGTTATTATGTTTTCGTGATATTGAAAATTATTCAAATTTACTTCAAATTAACAGAAGAAATTAATTCCACTGTTTGATTTGTTTTATAAGACTACTTTGATGTTTTTTCTGACGAATATTTTTTACAGAGGAATTAGATTTTATGATTGTATTTTGATACACAGCAGTGCTATAAATCTACCTCTTAATGCATCTATTATTAGCATAAATGAGATAATAATTGAACATTTGTGTACAGCGCATAACACATATAATAGGCATCATTGTATGTCTCTTTGTGCTTTACAGAACAGAATACAGAAGGAGTTGAAATGGTGCACTGGATACATACATACTTGTGAGATCTTACAAAGTGCTAAATAAGTATGTTTTCAAAGATGTTCTTTTCCTGTTTGTTTTTAGGCTGTGACGGTCCTGATCCGCGATGTGAAGAACTACACAATCAGTGAGAAACAGTTGCAGGTACTACTTGCCTATGCTGAGGAAGACATCCATGATTACACCAGACAAGCAACTGCGTTCACGATGCTCAAGGTATGGTCTCAATGCCGTATCAATCAAACTTTTGCGTTCAAATTGGCAACAGTAAAAATACTGCCTCACTATATTCTAATGAAGACCCGGTTCATGTTCATCAGCATATAATACACAAATGATGCATGCGCATGAGTTCATTATACGCTGAAGAAGATATCTATTATTACACAAGACAAGCAACTGCGTTTACGATGCTCAAGGTATGTTCTCAATGCCGTATCAATCAAACTTTTGTGTTCAAATTGGCTGCAGTAATACTGCCGCGCTATATTCTAATGAAGAACCGGTTCTTCATTAGAATATAGCTGAACAGGCACACAACACTTACTAGTGCTTATAATACATCCACAGGGGCATCCAAATGTATTACAATTTTAAATGAAGAACCGGTTCTTCATTAGAATATAAAATGAGTTATACACAGAGCAGAGACCCAAGGTTCACAGTGATTAAAAAAAATCATGACTGTGCATTTGTCAATTTTCACTAGTTCAAAGGGAGTGTAGCATGACTCAGGGCCTATCTGGTATAGTACAACTACGGACAACGTGACCGCAGCAATCACTTGCGTGCAACATACGCAAAACCAAAGCTTGAGGAGAACTTTTGAATGGTTTGCGAACACTGGCCATGTTGCTGACTACCGTTAATCAAGTCCATTCATTTACGTGCAGCTGTTCAAAAGAAGCCAAACTACACTACCTTTAAGGATTATTTACAAAGATGGGGAGAATGATTTCCATTTTTGTTTCAATACGAACAAGTATTAATAAAAAGTAATCCAAACATGAAGAGTCAACTACAAGAATCTTGTTAAACTGTTATCATAATACATTTGTTTGTCATTTTTTCTCTTAGGCCATCTTGACTCGTAAGCTGGTAGCTCCAGAAATCCATGGTATCATGAGTAAGATCTCAGATCTGTCAATCACTCAACAGTCCAGCTCTGTCAGGCTANTTGTTTTTAGGCTGTGACGGTCCTGATCCGCGATGTGAAGCACTACACAATCAATGAGAAACAGTTACAGGTACTACTTGCCTACGCTGAGGAAGACATCCATGATTACACCAGACAAGCAACTGCGTTCACGATGCTCAAGGTATGCTCTCAATGCCTAATCAATCAAACTTTTTTTCTTCAAATTGGCAACAGTAAAAATACTGCCTCACTATGTTCTAATGAAGACCCGGTTCATGTTCACCAGCATATAATACACAAATAATGCATGCGCATGAGTTCATTATACGCTGAAGAAGATATCTATTATTACACCAGACAAGCAACTGCGTTCACGATGCTCAAGGTATGGTCTCAATGCCGTATCAATCAAACTTTTTTTCTTCAAATTGGCAACAGTGAAAATACTGCCTCACTATATTCTAATGAAGACCCGGTTCATGTTCATCAGCATATAACATCGGTTATACATAGAGCAGAGACCCAAGGGTCACAGTGATTAAAAAAAAAGCAATAGGAAATTGCATTTGTCAATTTTTACTCGTTTATTAAGGATTATTTGTAAAAATGGGGGAGAATGATTTGACTTGTTTTTCGAAACGAACAAGTATTGATAAAAGGTAATCCAATACATGAAGAGTCTAACTACAAGAACCTTGTTAAATTGTTAATACATGTATTACACATTTATTTGTGTTTGTTTCCTTTCTCTTAGGCCATCTTGACTCGTAAGCTGGTAGCTCCAGAAATCCATGGTATCATGAGTAAGATCTCAGATCTGTCAATCACTCAACAGTCCAGCTCTGTCAGGCTACAGTGCAGACAGGTGAGTCAATGCAGTCATAGAAAATACTCAGTATACATATAGTCATAGAATATACTCAAAATAATCATTAAAAATAGTTTCAAGTTTCAAGTTTCAAGTTTTATTTATCTTTCTTTCATAGCACACTTTACAAATATGACATTAATATTACAAGTTTACAGAATATGGCGTTACAAAGGAAAGATGAGGTGACCTTGGGGGAGGTTTCACAAAGATCACAAGTCGAACTTAACTCTAAGTTAGACTTAAAAATTATGGAGAGCCATTCGTAGCCTTAAAATTAATATATTCAAAAGCAAAATACATGTATTTTCAACTTTTTATCAATTCCACATCAAGAACATGAATTCTCCTTGATAAAAGAAAATATGAATGATTGAATCAACATCTTATTCCTTTACAAGATAACTTTTACAAAATATTTTCATAGGTGCTAACGACTTTCCATAATTGTTGAGTTCAACTAAGAGATAAGTTCAACTTACGATCTTTGTGAAACACCCCCCAGGCTGTATTTCATCCAAATTATAGGGTTATGGTTTAGGGATGTAATTGGTTTCAGTAAGCTGAATATATGTAGGTTAGAGCATTAATATTGGAGTGCCTTGAGCGTATTTTGTGACAGATATGTGCTCTATAAACATATTCATTATGATTATATTATTATCATACCACAGGTGATGCATCAGTTTCTCTTGGACTACCCGCTTGGTAAGAAGTTAAAGCGCCATCTAGAGTTCTACGTGAAGCAGTTGAGTTTCAGCGTAGAATCAGGAAGAGAGTCGGCCCTAGAGATGCTAGCAACCATCTACTCGTCCTTCCCCCAGGTAAGTCTTATTAGGTCCATCATTAAATAGGATGAAAAGAATGATGACATGAGAAGTGGCAAAATGCAATACGGAATAAATTTGAGGGCAAGTCCATGATATTCATTGAGCAAGGTGTTTTTATCTACATACATGTAGCTCCTATCCACCCGGGTGCTAAACACTTGCCTGGTAGGATGCAAACATCATTGTGATTAGATAAGCATGTGTGTAATTGTTAGATGGAAAGTAGCTGGAGTGCTACCCAGGGAGGTGAGAATGTGTACTATGATGTGCTGAATAGTAATTCATTCCAGTGACTGGGATAATAAAAATACTGTAAGTGCTTTGATCACTTTATGGAAGAGCATTTCAATTCAAGAAAAAGATATTAATATTTTTTTTTTCTTCAACTGTTGTCATAGAAACTTCTTGTAGAGCATGCTGGTCTGTTCTATATCCCCATGGCAACGCGATTAGTGAATGATGACTCAGCAAACTGCAGGAAGCTGACGGCTCTGGCTCTCATCACTCTCTTAGATAAGGTGGGTCATCTCTTGTATATTATTTTGTCTGATTATACGTGGGCTGTGTACTAGTCTTATTTCATCAAGAGGTTTGGGAATCCCAAATCTTACCCACTGTTTATGTAGTATTATGTAAAACACTGTATCATTACATTTAAGATACTATGTCCCTTTTGCAGCCAAGATAAAATTCTGTAGAACTTTGCAGGAATTATGAATATGTTATGTATGTCCTATCTGTGAAATTTAAACAGCAGTATCCTAGTTATCAAATTATGCAAGGAAAACCGTTTACCGTCTAGACTTCACTGTCGGACAATATAGAGTGACTGACTGAAATCTTTTTTTTCTTTTGTAATAACATACATAAAATGACCTGTAAAGGGTTCATGAGCATTTGTCTACATCATTTAACCACCACTTGTAATGGCCAAAATTAAAGTGATTGAATCTTTGAGCAGCATAAAACATACAACCATTTGGTAAAAGGGTCTGAAAGTCAGACTATTACTTGGGTGATTGCAATCACTTGAGTCGATTTGATAACTAATGGTCGTTATTGTCCAGCTAAAAGCCATGTTCAAGCCCTTTCGTTTTGAGGGAAGTTCTAGATTAGTATTGTCTTTCAAATGCCTGGAACTGTGTGTTAATATCTCTTACAGTTGAGCTTAGAGAAGCGTGACGAGCTGTTTAGCATCACTCTGCACTGGTTGCAAGATACGAAGCCTGCTCATCAGAGATTGGCCGCTCAATTAACAGCCATCTTTGTAGAAGCTGAGGAAGAAGAATTCAATCGACGTCTTGCTCAGGTCTTACCAGTCATCTGTGATATCATCAAGCCAGAAAACTTACTAGAGGTAAGAGCAAGACACAGCTTCATCAATTTGCTTCCAGTTTTCAGATTTATATCATTCCAAATAACATTTAAAATTATTTGATTTGATATGATTTGAATTGATTTAATATATTTGATGTTACTAGATTGGACTGTATTGAATTTGATCTGATTAGATTTGATTGGATTGGATTGGATTGGACCGTATCTGATGAGATTTTTAAAATATTTGATTTGATTGTATTGGATCTGATTAGATCAGATTTGATTTGATTTAATATGATTTGATTTGATTTGATTTGGTTAGATCTTATTTGATCTGATTAGATCAGATTTGGTTTGATTTGATTTGATTTGATTTAATTTGTTCTGATTTGATCTGATTAGATGAGATTTGATTTGATCTGATTTGATCTGATTAGATAAGATTTGATCTGATTAGATAAGATTTGATCTAATTAGATAAGATTTGATCTGATTAGATTTGTTTTGATGTTATCTGATTTGATACTTTTGTGTCACAAGTGCTATATAAATTTTTCGTATTATTATATGATTTGTTTTGATTTTATCTGATTTGATTTGATTTGATTCAATCTTATTTAATTTGAGCTGCATTTTTATATGAGTTTATTTGATCTAATCTGATTTGATCTTATTTAACCTGATTGTTAGGAGGAGCTAGGAGAGGAGAATGAAATGAAAGCTCAAGATCATCTCATGTTTAATGTCATGTCAGCGCTCTGCAAGATCACTAAACAGTGTCAGCTAGCTACCTACAAAGATCAACCTGAAATCATTACATCTATGTGGGGTAAGTAGGATACTGTAAACGCTGCTATTTTGGCAGGAATAATTTTTTTGTGCTGAGCGATCTCAAAACATATTCGCTGGTTCTTAAATTTGCGTTGCACCAAATTTTAAGAAGTTATTTTAATATTATCGCGCGTTTTAAAATTCGCTGACAACGACATTAGCACAAAATCTGCAAAAATTAATGATGTGGGTTCACTACAATGAAAGAGTTCACTACAGGGCATTGGATGTGTTTGACCAAACACTTAGCATTGAAGGCCATTTTACAGTAAGTCATTCTCAACTTGAGAGAATTCCAATTCAGCATCTGTAGACGTTTCTCTGGGTCATTTGGCCTCGCCGTTGCTTCAAGGAAAGACCTGTTGCCCTGCGCTGTATTGACTCAAGTCTGTTGATTGATCCTACTTTGTGCGATGTCCAGACAGGAAGACCATATTCCAGGATTGGGAGGACCAGACTCTTGTACAAGCTGAACACAGCCACTGATGAAAGACCCATGGCTAGGCTGGTTATCAGTCCAAGTAAGCGATTTGCTCAAGAGAAGACATACCCGACATGGCTGTCCCGGCCAAGCATCACAAATTCTTCAGCAACACTTATAGACAACATATTTTCAAATCATCAAACACATGCCTCAAGGGGTATAATTTTGACCGACATCAGCGACCACTTTCCAATATTCTCGTTCACACCTTTCCCCAAGGGCAAGGACAAATTTCAGAAATTGGCGATGGAACGTCGAATACCATGATCTTGCATAAAACAGCACTACAAGACAGTCTACAGGTCATCTTCAGATGACATGGCGTCTGGCATGGCATTCATATAATAATGCTGATGGCAGTAGGATATGACATAGCACTTCTTGGCTATTCTACAGCACTGTCGTCCCCGTCCATTTCGGATGTGGGCTTGGCATGAGTGGGGATGCTGGACCTGCTCTAACTCCTTCTCGTTCGTTATCGCCCAGTGCTGCCATCAGACCTGGCTGCTGTGCCGGGTCGCCCTCTTGCACTGGCGACTGGCCCTTTTAATAGTTTTATTAAAGTTTTTTTTTGAGTGCCAACATACATGCAAAGCACTCTGTACAGTAACTGCAAGGGGAAATGTGCTGTTTGAATTCTCTATAGATAGGATAAAGGGAACAGTGGCTTCCTCTAAGCAAAATGTAGTCGCAAAACCCATAATCTTTGAAAATAAAAATAGGTACATCTACAACCACATATGGAGCTGGTAAATATACAAGAAATGTTGTTAAGGCTTAAAGCTACCTCAATTTTCATTCTGATATGTGTTCGGGACGCATCTTTTTGTGCCACTACATCTTGCTAAGCCACCTTAAGAAAACCCCAAAGCATTCCTGTGACGCAAATACATGTAGTCATTTTTAATTTGTTTCTATTCTCAATCTTGTAGAATCTCTGGAATCACACCTCGTCCATCCTCACTCTTGGGTGAGATTGATGGCTGCAAGACTCTTTGGAGAACTCTTCGCTGCTTGGNAGCATCTGTAGACGTTTCTCATAGGTCATTTGGCCTCGCCGTTGCTTCAAGGAAAGACCTGTTGCCCTGCGCTGTATTGACTCAAGTCTGTTGATCGATCCTACTTTGTGCGGTGTCCAGACAGGAAGACCATATTCCAGGATTGGGAGGACCAGACTCTTGTACAAGCTGAACACAGCCACTGATGTAAGACCCATGGCTAGGCTGGTTATCAGTCCAAGTAAGCGATTTGCTCGAGAGAAGACATACCCGACATGCCATCCCGGCCACGCATCACAAATTCTTCAGCAACACCTATAGACAACATATTTTCAAATCATCAAACACGTGCCTCGAGGGGTATAATTTTGACCGACATCAGGGACCACTTTCCAATATTCTTGTTCACACCTTTCCCCAAGGGCAAGGACAAATTTCAGAAATTGGCGATGGAACGTCGAAAACCATGATTTTACAGAAAAGAGCACTACAGGAAAGTTTACAGGTCATCTTCAGATGACACGGAGTCTGGCCTGGCATTCATATAATAATGCTGACGGCAGTATGAGATGACATAGCGCTTCTTGGTTATTCTGGAGCACTGTCGCCCTCGTCCTTTTCGTATGTGGGCTTGGCTTCGGAGGGGATGCTGAGTTGCTCCAACTCCTCTTTGCTCATCATCGCCCGGTGCTGCCAGCAGACCCGGCTGCTGTCCTGGGTCGCCCTCTTGCACTGGCGACCTGCCCGTGTGGCGTGTGAGCAATGATGGGCCACACAGGCCCAAGGAACACCATTCTGATTGAGATCAGCTATGACTCTCTGAATATGTACCACCGGGTTGCTTTAACGACAATGGTTTGTGTCTTTAATATAAAGAATTGCTCTTGCTGAAATGTCTATCAGTAGCGTCTGTTGGATTCTGCTCTCTCTGGAATATTTGTGCGAAGTGGGAAAAATATTATTAAAAGAAATTAAAAAATAATAATAAACCACCTCCCTTTCAATGCATCATCTGTATGAATATTGAGAAACAAGCTCCCATTGCGAGTCTTTTGCACTTTCGGGTTAAATTGTGGTGAAGGAGGTGTTGTGGTCAAGTAGATATGTCGCAGGACCATGGATCACATGGTTTGGGGCTCGATTCCCGCCACGGCACGAATATCCTTTGGCAAGAAATTAATCTACATATGTCACTCTCCACCCTTGTGTTAAATGGGCATAAGGTAGATTACAAATGTTAATTTGGTTTGACTAGCATGTGTGTGCTTGTTAAATGGCACATGGTCAAAATACTCCTCATAGAGCGCAGGGTGAGCAACTATCATGTGCACATTAGCAATTGAATCTAATGACTGGGGTGATGATAATTACAATTTAAAGTGCTTAGTAACGTAGTATTAATCACTTAACAAATGTGACTGAGTATAATTATAAGTAAGGAGACATCTTTAACTGCAGAAAAGTGTACTTTTCTTCCCCCCCCCCCTTAAGATGTTCTGTATGAATGGCTTTTAATAGTTTTATTAAAGCTTTGTTCGAGTGGCCCAAATACCTGTGAATCACTCTACATTTTGCGAAGCCACCTAAAGAAAACCCCAAAGCATTCCTTTGACGCATATACATGTAGTAATTTATTATTTGTTTCAATTCTTAATCTTGTAGAATCTCTGGAATCACACCTAGTCCATCCTCACTCTTGGGTGAGATTGATGGCTGCAAGACTCTTTGGAGAACTCTTCGCTGCTTGGCAACCGCATCATCTGGTTGCTATAGTAACAGATGCTGATGCATCGGAAGCAGCAGCAGCAATCACTCCTTCGTCTGAGAGTCAGCAGAAGAAGAAGAAAAAGAAGAAGAAGAACCAGAAGGAGATGATTCGAGATGGAGGAGCCGTTGTTAAACCAGAGGAAGGAAAAAGGATGGAGTATCTCCATAGCAACCTAGCAGAGAGGATGATGGGATTGGCGGACAAGTTTTGTAAGCAGCTCAATTCGAGCATGGTCACCAAGGAACTAGCAGAGCAGGTAAAAATATTTATTATTTTACTTTTTTTTTACAAGAGTTTGTAGGAGTGCCTTTATTTTTTATGTTTTCATCGCAAAGAGAAAGAGAGTCTTGAAGTAGAAGAAAACAATGATAATGATAATATACCGTACTTCATTGTACATAGCGCATATCACAATACATCTCTATGTGCTGTAAGAAAGTGTAAGAAGGAAAGGTGGATAGAATAACATAAGAAGAGTTAGTATGCTCAACATACATTAGAGCATATTTTTAAAAGAAATTTTTGTTTGTTTTAAGACACGCCTTAAAGTTGTCAACAGTATCATAGTTTTTTAGATTTTCCGGTAATTTATTCCGAAGTACGGCCAACGCAACCTGAAAAGAGCGAGACCTGTAGAACAAGCAAGATAGGTGATGTCAAAAGCTGAAACCTATTTTGCAGAAAGGACAAAGGCGGATAGAATATTTTCTGTTTCCATCGTCAGCTATTCATATCTGCAGTACTATTCAGTAACTGATATGTCTACAATAATCCCTTATTCTACAGAGAAGCTCTAAAAGTGCTATCGCAAACAGAAATTGTGAAAAATTAAAAGATATACGATTTGACATTACCTATGTTCTTGTTATTGCAAGGTAATCAAGAACATCATCTTCATATCCAAAGTGGTGCGGACATTGAACCCTGGTGAAGCTGTAGAAGAACTAGAAGAAGAAGAGAAGGAAGAAGGAGAAGAAGGAGAGAAGGAAGAAGGAGGAGATGAAGAGAAGGAAGGAGGAGAAGAGAAGCTAGACAGAGAGAATGAAACGCTGAGTACGTCTTGGATCTTGAAGAGAATGAGCAGGATAGCAGCCACTGAGGTTGCTAAGACTCCAAAGGTAAGATAAAACCATTCTAAAATAAAACTCAAAAAGATTTATTTCTGTCATCCACTGCACTAGAGCAAGTCAATTTCTATGATGCAATGATTTCTTAAACAAGTTTGCCAGTAGGACGTTTTTATTATCATCTATCTGTTTGTATTTTTATTTTTATTTGAAATCAAACTTCAAGGTTTGGTTGTAATACAGAAATAATAATAATTGAAGAAAAAAATAATCAAAGTATATTTTATTCAGCTTTGGAGCTAAAAAATTAACTTCTTTTACTCTTAAAAAAACCAAACTGCATTGCTTATTTCAATTGTTCACTACCTGTAGGTAGCTTTTTTCATATAAAGACAAATTTCCTCAATAAGTAGAATGTTCGGAGACATTATTATGGAGCTAAATAATATACCGGTATCACGGGTATACTACAGTCAAACCTGCTTTAGTGACCACCTGTCTACAAAGACCACATTTTTTGTCTCTTGAAAATGGTTTCTCATTAAAGCATGTACTAAAGGAACCTGTCTACAAAGACCACTTTTTGTGTTTCCCTTGGGCGGTTGCTATAGACAGGTTTGACTGTATCTCATGCACTGTGCCTCTAATACTGCTAATGTCTGTGATATTTTGTCAAGTCCTCGTCAATTTTCTGTATGAGAATTTATTTTCTTTCTGTGTGAAATTGAATTAAAATTAAGGACCATCCTGTATGTTTTTATTTTCTCACAATAAACTCAATTTGTAATTGTTGTTTGATTCAGATTACACTAAAGAGGATGTCAGTGATTAAATGGATTGCTGCTACGGCTTTAGACCTAGGTCAAGGGTCACTTCGACCATACCTTCCCAGCATGCTTCATGTGGTGGGACGAGAGGTCAACGACAAGTCAGCTCAAGCTGGTAAGTCTTCATTTATATATATATATACATCTAGATCTTTTAAGCCTATCTGCACTAGTTTGGCCAGGAGGGATTAGACCACCCTGCGAGGTCACTGGCAGGTGGTTATCTCATCAAAACAGCTCTCAATTAACATAAGAAAAAGAGGATCATGGGGGACCAACAGGTACCAGATAGGCATTGTTGGCTATATAGAGGGCACAAGTAGAAAGAAGTAGTGCAGTCCTGCTTAAAAAGCTGTGAAATTTGTCTTGCACATAGTCGGACGGATGATGTACTTTCTTCTGATTGTTTATTCTACCAGATCCTGAGCTAAAGACGCTGTGTCAGGAGGTCCTGGAGCTGTTGAAGTCTCTGGTTGGATTAGATGTATTCTCAGAGGTCTACGCTGCAGTTCAAAGGGATTCCAATGAAACAAGAATGGCTAGGAAAAGGAAGAGGGCTCTGGAGGTAATATCACCCTTCCTCCTCATTCTGTTTTACCCCTTCTCTTCTTCTCTTCCTTCTCCTCCTCATCCTGTTTTACCCCTTCTCTTCTTCTCTTCCTCCTCCTCCTCATCCTGTTTTACCCCTTCTCTTCTTCTCTTCCTCCTCCTCCTCATCCCGTTTTACCCCTTCTCTTCTTCTCTTCCTCCTCCTCATCCTGTTTTACCCCTTCTCTCTTCCATTTTCTCATCTTTTCCCTCTCCTTTCTCTGGTTACTTTCCCTCTTTCCATTTTGCTCTTTCTCTATTCTTCCACCTTCTCTCTCCCTCTCTCTCTCTCTCTCTCTCTCTCTCTTACTCCTTCAATTTCAATTTCTCTTCCCTTTTCTCTGCTACTCCTTTTTTTTTTCTCTCTATTTCATTATCTTTTTTCCTCTTTTTTTCCCCCATTTTTAAATTTTTTTATCCCATTGCTTCTCTTTCCCTTTTTTCACTCATAGTTTTTTCCTCTTTTTTTTGTCATTTGCCTGTTCCTCTTCTTTTTTTTTCTTCTGCTCCTACTCTGTGACCTCTTGCTCTTTCATTCACTCTGCTTCTTTTATCTTACTATGACACTTTATTTCGCTTTGCTAACCAAGATTATCTTAATTAATAAGGCTTAATTTATTTTTCCATCACAAATCATATCATTGTTCCTGAATATCGAAAATAGTACAATGGGCTTGTATCAGACTTGCAGAATTTAATGAAGGCTAAATTAATGCAACCTGGCTATATTCATGTTGTGTTTATACTAATGATAGATGACAGTGTAAGATGGTTTTTCTTCTTTTTTTTTCTTCTTTTTAAACCACAGCACAGTAGAAAATCAATTTTATTGTCATATTTGTATCTTTTTCCCTTCTGTTTATCCCTCATATTTATCCTCTTATTCTTTTTTTCATCCATGTTTTCCTAGTTTTACCTTTCTACACCGTGCTTCTCCTGCACCGTTGGTATTATTTTGCAGAGTTTGAATGTATGGGTAATGTTGTTTTGTTTGTACTCACAGGCCGTCGCTGATCCTGAGAAAGCAGCTTTGAGGAAAATAAAGAAACAGCAGTTGAAGAAAGACTCAAGGAAACGAAAGCTCCAGATANACACTGATAACACGTAGGGCCGTGTATCTCAGATTTAACATTGTTACACGATCCCTTTAAGTTGGACTTAACTATGGCAGGCCATTCATGCCACTAGCTGCTCTCATCATTGGTCTCTCAATCATGACCTTTACATAATATTTTTCCTTCAATAATAAAGTATCAGAAAATGTAAATTCAGTAGATTTGTGACCACGATTGTCCCTTGAGAAACCAATGCCAGGAATGGTTAGAGGAACTAGTGGCATGAATGGCCTGCCAAAAATACATGTAAGTCTAACCTAAAGTTGATCTTAGTCTTTGTGAAACACTCCCATGGGCTAGTGGATACAATGTTGTACTGGCGTGACATTAATCTACATTTGCCCATTTTCACCCAGGAGTTAGATGGGCACCAGCAGGAAGGAATTCCTTGAATGCTGTGAGCACTGCTACGGTATTCAAGCAGAGTTGGGGGATTATTGGAGCACCTTGAGTGCCTCACGTGATGGATATGTGCGCTATGTTAATATTCTATATTATTATTAATATGATATAATTATTAAATATGTAGGATTGTTTAAAGGTTTATTACCTGACTGCTTCAAAAGCATGTGTATGCTTGTAAGTAAGCAATTAGGGGATCAACAGTGGATATTTGAATTCAGCACCAAATATTATTATAGTACACAAATTTATATTTGCGACAAAAATGTGGACCATGAAAATGAAAAACAGACCCCTTTTTTTCCACCTCATTCCATGTCTTTTGTATGGCCTGAATTTTGGCATCTATAATTCATATTATTCATAGCCGTACTATCAACCCTGAAGCTATATTATTGATAATAATTACGTAGAGAATGCATCTGCATGTACCAATCGAGATAATGTACAGGTAATCTGGATGGCATGCAATCATTATGAACGCATGGATAATCTAAAGAAAACTTCATCGTTGACGTTATTCGTTTACTTTTGACCAGGGCAGAGCTACACTACAGTATTTCAATGAATAGTAAAAAGAAAAAACTAAAAATATTTTTCTGTTCGCAAGAACTTTTTTTTAAAAGCAATTTTGGGGTTGTACACATGTCAGTGTGATTTTCACAGGAGCTCTTTTTCAATTTACCTGAGCTATTTTGGAGCTTTTCAGAGCTATATCGCTCACCACTCCCATGTATTATTTATGCTTGTACAGTATAGCAAGTGCCTGCAATGAACATTTGTTTGATATAATTGGAACATGTTTGATTGAAAGTTTGAAGGAGAAACCCAAATCTGTGTATGTGTATTCTTGTATTGATAGACCATGCTGCAAGTTTCTTCAGATATATCAAGATAGGTTGTGCCAAAAAAATTATATCTCCCTTTCATATGCTGTTTTGGTTAGTTTAAAATAACATGTTTGGATCTGTCACTCCAAATATGTTGCCTCTGTAAAGAAATATTGGAANACACTGATAACACGTAGGGCCGTGTATCTCAGATTTAACATTGTTACACGATCCCTTTAAGTTGGACTTAACTATGGCAGGCCATTCATGCCACTGGTTGCTCTCGCTATTGGTGTCTTAATCATGATATTTAGATAATATTTTTTCCTTCAATAATAAAGTATCAGAAAATGTAAATTCAGTAGATTTGTGACCACGATTTGTATGTCCTTTGAGAAACCAATGCCAGGAACGGTTAGAGGAACTAGTGGCATGAATGGCCTGCCATAGTTAAGTTTAACTTAAAGTCGATCTTAGTCTTTGTGAAACACTCCCATGGTCTAGTGGATATGTTGTTGATGATTACAGTCCCGCTGCTGCACTAATGTCCTCTGACATTAATCTACATTTGACACTTTCCACCCAGGAGGTAGAAGGGTACCAGCAGGAAGGAATTCCTTGAATGCTGTGAGCACTGATACGGTAACCTTGCAGAATTAGGGTATAATTGGAGCACCTTACATGGTGGGGTGGATATGTGCGATATATAAATATTCTATATTATTTTTAATATGATATAATTATTAAATCAATATGATTGTTTGAAGGTTTGTTACCCGACTGCTACGAAAGCATGTGTATGCTTATAAGTAAGCAGCCAGGGGACTGGCGGTTTTTAGGTCCTCTCTGAGGGGCTTGGTAATGAGGATTAGTGCCTTACAAAAGGGCACTAGCGAATCCACTTGGTTTTGAACCCAGGTCTTCCTGGTCTTCCTGCTGTAACCCCTGGGCCAGCTAGCATGGTTTTATTCTGCTAAACTATTCCCATGCAATTAATGAAAATGGTAATCAGTGTGTATGTACTAATTACTAGACTGGGAGGGTGATATTGATTGTTATATGTAAAATTACAATATATTTCATTTTGTATACATTTGCATGATTAAGCCTTATTAATCTGAAAATGTTCAGCTGTTATGCTTGTCAACATTGATATTTGACTTAAGCACCAAAAATTACCATAGTACACAAATTTTCAGGTTCGTCAAAAATGTGGACCATGAAAATAGAAAAACAGTCCCCTTATTTCCATGTATGGCCTGAAATTTGGCAACTATAATTCATAGCCGTACTATCAACCCCTAAACTTTATTATTGATAATAATTACATAGAGAATGCATCTACATGTACCAGATAATGTACTTGTAACCTGAATTGTAAGCAATCATTATTGAACACATGCATTATCAAAAAAAAACTTTGTTGTTAACGTTCTCTGTTTACTTGTGACAAGGGCAGAGCTACACTACAATATTTCAATGAATAGTTAAACAAAATGAAAATAGTTTTCTGTTCGCAAGAACTCATTTTTAAAATAACAATTTTGGGTTGTATACATGTCAGTGTGATATTCACTGGAGCTTGTGTTCAATTTACCTGAGCTATTTTGGAGCTTTTCAGAGCTTAATCGCTCACGGCTACCATGTATTATTTTTATTCCTTTATACTTCTTCAGTTTAACAAGTGCCTGCAATGAAAATTTGTTTGATATAATTGGAAGATTTTTTATTGAAAGTTTGAATAGATATCCGAATCTATATATGTGTATTCTTGTATTGATAGGCCGTGCTGCAAGCTACTTCAGATATAACAAGATAGGTTGTGCCAAAATGTTTTATATCTCCCTTTCATATGCTGTTTTGGTTAGTTTAAAATAACATGTTTGGATCTGTCACTCCAAATATGTTGCCTCTGTAAAGAAATATTGGAAAGGTGGGGCTTGCACTAGCTACTGGTAAAATGAATTTTTCTTTAGACGCCTCATCTTTCCTTTGGGTATTAATATAATTCATTTTTTCTCAGTTTTGTCTAATTGCCAAGCTTTTCAATATCCAATTAAGTTAATTTGTGATGATTGTATCTCTTCCTACAATACTTTTTATTTTTATTGTTTAATCCATTTAGAGATACATGTATCTTCAAACTTGATGTACCTGTCTACATCGCTAATATTGATAAAATATGACTGGAAAAAGTATTACTGTATTAAAGGATGATTTACCATAAAAGTTCCAATGTACCAGAAGGATTCTCAATTGTTTGTAACAGTTTGCATACACACTCTATTACCCAGTAGTTTGAACCTGTATAAAATCTTAAATTAGGGGTAATACATGGGGAAACAAAAAATTGTGGAAAATAAAGATGTTTTGGAATTCATATGAATTTACAAACTTGGTAATTTGTTAATTTCTTATGAACAGGAAAGTCAATTCATTTCAATTCATGTATAATCATACGACATGTATCATATTTATTTGTTTTTCAGTTGAGAAAGTTTTAGAATCTTGCATGGTGCGATTGTCCTTAAAAAGGGAATTTATCCATATGTCAATAGTTGTCTAGCTGTGTCCAGTCAATTTTACTGGGGCAGTTTTAACAGGTGCAAGGTAACTGAATTCTGCATTATGATTACAATGATACATTTACAATATGTGGTCAGTATGTAAAAGAATCATGCAAGTAAACAGTATTTATATATCAAGTCTTTTATTTGAGATATGGACATAAAGTATTGGATTTAATACTTACAAACTACCTATATACACATTGTTGATTACATTGCACAAGAGAGTGATGACATTTTCTTCTATGTTGAAAGAAATAAAGCTTTGTCGATTCTGACAGAGTGTTTATTTTAGAAATAAGTTGTGAAATTGTGCTTATTTGCTTAATGATGAGGCAGACCTTTTTTCTTCTCGGTAAATACGAGCAAGTCGTATGTTGCATGGAGTTGCCTTTCGTTTATCGCACAGTGTCAGAGATACCAAACCTCCCTGTTTTCAGGGAGGCCCCCTGAAAATTTGTTTTTTCCGATACCTCATCCCACACAAATTTTAATGCCTCTCCGATTTTTTGAAAGATTCTTCCCATTATGCTGTACGTAATTGATAAAAACCTCTCTGATTTCTGAATGAATCCTCCCTGAAAGCTGAATGTAAAGGTCGGCATATCTGCAGTATCTGAACAAGGCATTACTAGTCCGTTCATTCAAGTGATTGTCAAATTTGGTTATGATCAGTCAAACTGAAAAGCTGGATGAAAGCTAATCAAAAGAATTAGGGGACTGATGTACGTTCTACGGAGCTCTGTGTTATAAGATACAGAAATGTTAAGCAACAAAACCGTGCAGCTTTTTCTTTATGACGTCATAAAGAAAAAGCTGCACGGTTTTGTTGTTTCATATCTGAACTATCCACGAGCTAACATCTGGCCAGAGAAGATTTCCATGCTCGGGTGTGAGTAGGTCATACAATGTCTTCTGCCTTCTTACTAAGATCGCACACACAGAATGGCTGTGGAACTCGCTTATCCCAACATACATCAAACCTCTGATATAGACTCGCTTGTTTCACCTGTAAAGAGATAATGACATAAACCACGTTAAGATAGGTCAAATGCTTGAATTAAAGCGATACTGAACTTGTGCCCTAGCGTACCAGGGGGGTGTTTCACAAAGATTCTACGTTGAACTTATCTCTTAGTTTATGAAAAGCCGCTTGCATCTTTAAAAATATTTTGTAAAAAATATTCTAAACGGCACAAAACGTTGTTTCAAATCATTCATATTTTCTATTATCAAGGAGATTTCATGTGCTTAATGTGGAATTTATGAGAAGTCTAAAATACTTCAAATTTTGCTTTTAAATATAGTTTATTTCAAGGCTACAAATGGCTTTCCATAATGTTTAAGTCCCACTTAGAGTTAAGTTTGACTTAGGATCTTTGTGAAACACCCCGTTATTGTACTTGCAGTATTGTGTGTATTTGTGGAACACATAGCTAATGGACCCATGGCCATAATAATCATAGTGATAATAATTATTGGATTTATATAGTGCCTTTTCCAGAGGAACCCAGGCGTTTCAGATGTGTTTGAAGAAGTTGAGTGAAGTACTATTTCTTAAAGATGCATGGAGTTTATTTCGTAGCTAGGCGTGACTGTGGCAAAGTACGGACTGAAAGAATTTGAAGTCAGTCTGTTTTCGGAATTTGGGAATGATAAAGGGATGGAGCTGATGAAGTGAATATGATGTTCTTTGCTGCTAAAAGAGTGAGGAGATGTATGGAGGAAGAGTGGTAGACATAGCTTTAAAAGTTTGTATAAGTATTTGGTATCGATTTATGTTGGTAACCAGAAGCCCTTCTTGTAGTTCATTTCAAGCCTATCTGCACTAGTTTGACCAAGAGGGATTAGACCTCCCTACATGGTCACTGACAGTTGGTTATTTCATCAAATCAATTCTCAATTAACATTAGAAAAAGGGGACCATGGGGGACCAACAGTCACCGCTTTAATATGCATTGTTTGCTATATAGAAGGCGTAAGTAGCTATAAGTAGTGCAGATGGGCTTTAAAATGAAAGATATCTCACCTGTTTAATATTTAATTGATTGTCTATGACTAGATCCCATATAGTATCCAGCTCGTTAGTCTGAAAGGTCATATGATAGACTCGTCTAAAGGTAGAGTTGATTGGTTTATTCTCATTCTCGTTGATAAAAACATGTAGAAGTCTTTTGAAGCTAAGATCCATACATGATGAGCGTCTGAGAGGGAGACTAGAATCCACCTTGCTCAACAGACTCTACAGGAGAACATGATAATAATATAATAACTAGATCAATTTACATTTCAAGTTTATATATTTCCACTTTATCAAAAATAACATAATTGAACATAATATACATGATAATAAAAATAACT
>BEXV01002328.1:6752-19508 GCA_003118195.1 Hemicentrotus pulcherrimus
CGTTTAATGGTCACTTTTTAGGAAATCATGGGTCAACATCGACATCCATGTTTTTCACTCTCGCTGTGCGTTGAAATCTCATTCGTTTTAGTCTACGCCGAAGGCAAAATGATTATGAGGAAAAACTGTGAAAGCGCTGTTACGAACGTGTAGCTCGCGCACAGTTTTTTTTTGTCGATCTTCCGATCCGATACCGATCAAAGGTGCGAGGGTGTCGCTCCGATCATCCGATCAGAGCCCTAACTTACAGGGTTAATATTATCTATCTTTTAGCAATTCCTGATGTTACATGTAGGTGTAGATGATTAACGTTGTTCCCTTCTCCATGCATTTACAGATGCCAAACGTCTCATTGGTCGTAACTTTTCTGACGACAGTGTCCAGTCAGACATGAAGCATTGGCCTTTCAAGGTCATTGAGGAGAGCAAGACTAAAAGACCAAGGCTTGAAGTAGAGTACAGGGGAGAAACCAAGACCTTCTATGCAGAGGAGATCAGTTCCATGGTGCTACTGAAGATGAAAGAGACTGCAGAGGCATACTTGGGACAGGTAAATAAAGAACTACTATAGTGTTTCAGACAAAATAGACCTGTTTTTTCCTATTTGCCGGCGTTAACGCTGCAGTATTTTCGGGAGAGAAAAAATCTCAAAGTCGGATGCGGCGTATATACGGCGACAGAGTAAAAAAAAAAAAAAATCAGCACAAATTTGCACATATGGGACTACGAATGGTACAATAACTATACCACTATGGAACAGGACATTCCACATATCTTACCGACAATTTTACCTTGAATTGTTGACATGAAGACGCAAATAATCTTCCAAAAACAACATCTGCCGATAGGTCTTGATAAAAGTTTGTGCCAATGCATTGCAAAAGTAAAATAAGAAGTATCCAGCACGCAAATTGCCGTTTTCAATCCATTTCAATGTATACATCACAAAAAACTGCTAACTGAGGAATCGGTGCAGGATAGCCGCGGGGTCTAAGGCGCTGGTTTCGGCTCCCAATCTACCTGTGTCGGCCCGGGTTTGACTCCAGACTTCGTCCCCCAATTTTTTTTTTTAAAGGTCAAAATCGGGGGTGCGGCCTATACGAGGGTGCGGCGTTATCGCCGGCAAATATAGTATGCATGTTTCTCTCCCAAATATCTCTGGTTACAAGCTTTTTTTACATTCACTTGCTATGGCATGAAATCTCTATGGATGAAATCCACCCTGCACCTTACCCTGTTAATGCATTTGGTGGCAGTTTAGTGCTTTCATACCTGACTTCCATGTGGCAGATAATAATTTTTAAATATTTTTTTTTAATATACAGAAAGTTACAGATGCCGTTGTTACTGTACCAGCCTACTTCAATGATTCCCAAAGACATGCAACAAAGGATGCTGGTGTTATCTCTGGCCTAAACATCTTGCGTATCATCAATGAACCTACTGCAGCTGCTATTGCTTATGGTCTTGACAAGAAGGTATTTGTGAAATTAAGAAAAATTATATTTAGAATAATTTTAAGTATACAATGAATGAGTAGTTAGTAGTTAGGTCATTAGATTTGATTGCTACTCTGCACATGCTCCACTCCCTCGAGAGTATTTCGGCCTGGCGCCATTTTAAAAACGCACATGCCAATCCAACTACATTTACGTTCGCATCCTACCAGGTACCCATTTAACACCTGGGTCGAGAGTGGCAAATTTAGAGTAATGTCTTCTCAAAGGGCATTAGTGCTGCATTGGAACTGGAATCGCGAACTATGTGATTTATAGTCCGGCGACATATCAACTATTCTACTAATTCTAGTTGGGGTTTGAGATTTTCGTTTGTGTTTTCAACATTTAGTTCTTGTTTGTATCAGGACTACTAAGTTCAGGTATTATTCACTGCTCATTCCTTTGAATTCAATAGTATGTGTATGTGCACTTCAATTTTATCTTTTGAAATGGGCGTGAATGGTATGACCCAGCAGTTTATTGTCTCGCCTGCGTAGCAAAAAGCGAGACATAGGCGCCGCTTTTCCGGTGACGTCGGCGACGGCGTCAACATCAAAAACTTACCTGAGGTTAAGTTTTTGAATTTTTAGTATAATTTTTAAAGTATAGCTTCTTAGTCAATGCAACTTTCACTATAGGGTAATCAAGTATCCCCAATCATGTGAGTAGAATTTCAGATCACAAAGTCAAGGTCAAAGGTCATTTCAGGTCAACAGACTTGGACTATGTTGTAGCATCATCATCGAAAAATTAACCTAAGGTTAAGTTTTTGAATTTTTAGTATAATTTTTAAAGTATAGCTTCTTAGTCAATGCAACTTTCACTTTAGGGTTATCAAGTCTCCCCAATCATGTGGATAGAATTTCAGGTCACTAAGTTAAGGTCAAAGGTCATTTAAGGTCAACAAACTTAGACTTTGTTGTGGCATCAACAGCAAGATTTTTAAAATGCTTTTTCTTCGTTATTTTTCAACCGATTTCCATTCTGATTATTTCATATGATAGGGCTAGGAGGGGGATTTAAAACTTCTACACAGAATTGTGAAATTCATTATCTATGCTAATTTATGCAAATTTATTCAAGAATAAACAAAAATTGCTTCTTCTCCCTCATTTCTCAACCGATTTTGATTTGGTTTACTTTATCTGGTAGAGCTAATTTTGGTACACTAAACTTCTACACCAAATTTTGAAATTGTTCTCCATTAATTAATTATGGTAGTTTATGCAAATTTATTCCAAAAATAACAAAACTTGCTTCTTCTCCCTATTTCTTGACCGATTTTGATTTGGTTTGCCTGATCTGGTAGAGCTAAATTTGGAACACTAAACTTCTTCACAGAATTTGAGATTTTGCTCCATTGAGTATTTATGGTACTTTATGAAAATGAAATGAAATTATGTACCTTCCAGGTCATTAAATTTTTATTTTTTTGACCAGTTCAAAAGTGTACAACATAAAATTGAAGATAATTGTTGTTGCAAGATTCAGATGAGCGCTATGTCATTGACGTTCTGGTTTATCATATTGAATTGCGTTATGCAGGCAAGACCGCCAAGAGCGTTTCCCTTGTTACATTACTACATTGCTTATAATTGCGAAGGTTAAAAACCTTCCCTCGCCCTGCTTTTCTCTTATAGGCAAAACGAAAATTGCCACTGTCAGAGACCTCTTCTCAGTGGTTATGATCAGTTTGCCAACATCATGTAGCCAACTGTTATCAGACTCAATCCTAGACAAATGGGGAAGGGTCTTTACATGTATGGCTACATTTTTATATAAGCAATTCCTTTGGTTGGTACTTGATAGTTGGAATCTATTGTCGTGAGGATGAGTCCAAGAGGACGAGTACTTTTGCATTAAGCAGAAAGTTGTTGGCATTAAAATGCCTGTAACAAAACAAAATATGTTTGTATTTAATACTGGGCTCAAGTATGTACAACCATGAACAGATTGAATGAAATCAAGCAATATCTGATGAATTTGAATCTGATGTATTTTGTCATTTGAATTGTTTTCTAGGTTGGTGAGGAGCGCAACGTCCTGATCTTTGACCTCGGTGGTGGAACCTTTGATGTGTCTGTGCTAACGATAGATGAGGGTATCTTTGAAGTCAAGTCAACCCATGGCAACACTCATTTGGGTGGAGAAGACTTTGACAACCGTTTGGTTGACCACTTCAAGGGGGAGTTCAAGAGGAAGCACAAGAAAGACCTCACCCCCAACAAGAGAGCAGTGAGGAGGCTGAGGACAGCTTGTGAAAGGGCTAAGAGGACACTCTCATCAAGCACACAGGCAAAGTAGGTTTTTAGCTAACAAAATATTGTCCTTTCGTATTTCTACATGCAAAGCTGCCTCTAAAACAGTCATTCATTACCGTACAGATGAATTTTGTATAGAGTAGGTTGCTTATTCATTTAATTGTTCGAGACCTGCCACCAATTTCGTTTCTGTACTGAATGTATGTGGAAATGTCAGCTGTTTTTTTTTGTGTGTGGATTATTCTGAACTTTTTTAAGGCTCTTGGGTCTTTAATGGTGAGATGCAGTTTTGTTGTCTGCCTCTTAGATGTCCTTTCTGTATAAAAAATTAATGTTTTGTTCTTTCCTGTTTCCTTGAAGTATCGAGATTGACTCGCTCTTTGAAGGCATCGACTACTATACGTCCATCACACGTGCACGGTTTGAAGAATTGAACGGTGACCTCTTCCGTGGAACACTCGAGCCTGTTGAAACAGCCCTCCGGGACTCCAAATTGGGTAAGGATAAGATCCACGATCTGGTCTTGGTTGGTGGCTCCACCAGGATCCCCAAGATCCAGAAGCTCCTGAAGGACTTCTTCAATGGGAAAGAACTCAACAAGAGCATCAACCCTGATGAGGCCGTCGCCTACGGTGCAGGTATGTTTGTGTGCAAGGTGATCCATTCAAATATATAGAGAGTTGGTTAATACCAAATGGTACATTTTATTTTGTAATTTTGTAAAAAGAGCACTTTGTTGCCTACCCAGACAGGTATGTCCATCTGCCCCACTTTCTTGACATCACAATACAATAGATACTCCTATCAATGTATGAGCTTCAAGCTTGGTGCTGGTTGATGGCGCCATTAGAAGATGATCTGGTTAAATTTTGGGCCAAGTAAGTGAAAGTTCAAATGTCAGTTGTGTGTTGTTGTAGTAAGCTTAGTTTTTTCTTCATGTTCATGAACATCTTGTTTCACATTGTCTACAGCTGTCCAAGCTGCTATCCTGTCCGGAGACAAGTCTGAAGCAGTGCAGGACCTGCTCCTTCTGGATGTTGCCCCACTGTCCATGGGTATCGAGACGGCCGGTGGTGTCATGACCTCTCTTATCGACAGGAACTCTACAATCCCAACCAAAAAGACCAAAACCTTCACCACCTATGCAGACAGGCAACCAGGTGTGCTCATCCAAATCTTTGAGGGAGAGCGTACCATGACCAAGGACAACGTAAGTCATAGCCACATTGCCTTACACGGACTGTGCACTTAGTCACCAACCTGGTGGACTTTGTGAGACAGCATCGAGTCTGTAGGGAATAAACATTTTAGGAAAAAGTTTGTTAAAACAGTTGTACCCCATTAAGTATCGCCTAACCTCAATATTTCTGTACCATGCATTGTTGGAGGTTTAGGATTTGGTAGCTTTAGACCTATTTCCTATTATTCTATGTAGTGTCATACCAATGGGGTGTCGCCTATTCAGTTATGAAGCAAAAGAATAATGGCTTGGATGCAATTATATACTGTTGAATTATTACAAGACATGTTGAAATGATAATTACTGCAATAACCTTCAAAATTGAGGTGCAAAAACACAGCTATCTTCATTGTTTGATTTTATCCAGATATCTCATTGGACATAGAATACCAATTGTTCTATTTATAAAGTTTACTTTAAACAGCAGCTTGTATCTTAAAGAGAAGGTTGAGTTCTGGGAAGAGGTGAAAAATAATTAGTATGAACTTTTTCATTCTTATTATGCTAAGTGTGGAAGAACATCAGAAAAGACATGTTCCCTGAAAAGCATGGCTCTTCAAATGCCTTCATATTCTAAATATGTCATGTTTATCGTAAAACTCGGGNGTCCCATATACATCTTTCTATGTACAGTGTTTGTAACTTTACCAAATTTCTTATATGCTAGATGATAACCTTTTCTGGTCGATTCCACACCGTTTCTTTGACAATGCAATCGCATGACCAGAACTCAACTTCATCTTTAAGGTACATAGATAGTTACTCTTTCTGATTTGTTTCCCCTTCCTATCAGAACATTCTTGGGAAGTTTGAACTTGGTGGGATCCCCCCAGCACCAAGAGGGGTTCCTCAGATCGATGTGTCATTTGACATTGATGCCAACGGTATCCTCAACGTATCAGCTGTCGAGAAGAGCACTGGCAAGGAGAACAAAATCACCATTACCAACGACAGAGGTATGCACATCATACGTCATCAGATTTTTAATTTGCAAATGTAATACTGAATTCTTATAGCTCTATTAAAGGTACTTGGTAACATTGTTCAGATGAGAGAAAAAGGTGCTAAGGTAGCTACTTCAATGCTAGATGTACAGTTAAAGATAATCTGAAATTTTTTAGTGAAAACAGACCATTATTAATGATATAAATTGGAGAAAAAAACGATCTGATCGATTCCTTACTTCTGCCAACTATATTATTACAATTTAATTAAAAGTTTAGGTAAAGACAAGTTACTGTCATGCAATTGCATTGTGAAAGGAACGTTGTGGAATCGATCAGAAAAGGTTGATCATCTAGCATAAAAGTATTGGTGTGTACTGCAAGGTTCTGGAATCATCAAAATGATAAGAAATTTGGCCCAGTCTTCGTAAAGTTACAAGCACTGTTCACAGAAAGATGTTTATGGGACTATACGCACACGTGCGTGACACATGCGTTTATCTCTCACAGACCATGGATAAACTTATTTACCAAATATATCAATTAGTAGGCGGTTTCCCGGCAATTTTGATATCATGTATTAGTCAAAACATATTCTTTCACATGATTGGTAATAAGAGCTTCCATTTCATTTTTTAAAATTAGGGCGTTTACAATACTGGTCTTAACCTTTATGTGTATTTGTATCACTTTATGATTTGTTTGCTTAGCTTTGAATGAAAAAAGTAAGAAGAGCAGTATTTCATGTATTTGATTTGACCCTTCCCTTATTCTGCAGGTCGTCTGTCCAAAGAGGAGATTGATAAGATGGTTGCTGAAGCCGAGAAGTACAAGGATGAAGATGATAAAGCCAAAGAAAGGATCGCAGCCAAGAATTCTCTGGAGACCTATGCCTACAGCATGAAGAGCACTGTGGAAGATGAACAGATCAAGGACAAAATCGCCGAGGAAGATAAGGCTAAGATCTTGGAAAAGTGTAAGGAGGTCGTTGACTGGCTAGATCATAACCAGACTGCCGAGAAGGATGAGTTTGAGCACCAACACAAAGAATTGGAAGGTGTCTGTGCACCCATCATCACCAAGATGTACCAAGCTGCTGGTGGTGCTGCCGGTGGCATGCCAGGCGGTATGCCCGGTGGTATGCCAGGCGGTATGCCCGGTGGTATGCCTGGTGGTATGCCCGGTGGTCCCAGCGGTGGAGACAGTGGTACAGGTGGTGGCCCCACCATCGAGGAGGTTGATTAAAAAAAAACCGGAACAGGCATGAAACTTGCCCATCATGAAATGGACTCTGATAGAACCCCACAGAAGTAGGATGCTTCCGTAATGTATTGTTGTTGGTTATGTTGATGTGATAAAGCTTTTTTTTTCAGGGAATGTTTGGTAGAGATTAGAGAATGTTTATTGCATTAAAGCCCAAGTCCACTCCAAAAATAACTTAGTTTCAATAGAACTAGAAAAATCAGACAAACCAATCAAAAAAATGTTAAGCAAAATTGGATAAGTAGTAAGAAAGTTATGAATTATTAATGACATGAAAAACTTTGAAAATCACTAGACAAATTGGCAACTCACACAGGAGTCTGTGACGTATGGTCCTCACTATCCACTAATTATTTTCTTTATATTGATAATATATTTTTAATTTTCACCCTAAGAATCTTCTTTCCTCACACCAGCATCCAAGTAAGATTGTTAGTAATATAATTTTGTGTGGATACACAAATAAAGAGTAATTTTTGTCCAGTTAATCATACAAAATTGAATTTTGATAAACTATTTATATAAATATCAATAATTATGAAATACAATATTCAGAAAATAGTACCAATTCTTCAAAATTCATTAAAGTTTTTGGGAAATGTCATGCAAGCAATATGATACCAAGTTTTTGGAGATAAAAAGGGAAATTAATGGGATTAAACTATATAAAGCAATTGATATGTTGTGAGGACATGATGTCACAAACTGATAACCATCTTGGCAAATTGTGTTGTGAATCTCAGTGTTCCATAGTCTTACATACTTTTTAAAAAATTCATAACTTTCTTATTAGTTGTCTGATTTTGCTCAAACTTTTTCTGATTGGTTTGTCTGATTTTTCTGCTTTTATTGAAAGTAAGTTAATTTTCGAGTGGACTTGTCCTTTAAATTCCAAATTGCAGTTTCAACTGAAAAACATTTCAATTCTTCAGGCTCTTTATTGCCTGACTTTCATATATTTGATTGGTTCACACTTTTCACTTCTCAAAATATTGCCAAAGATATTTGTAAATCAGGGATCTGTGAGACTTGAGACATCATGCCTGACATCAAGCTGGTGTCATGTGAAACAATAGTCATGAATTTTATCTTATACATGTACATTCATGTTATTTGATATATACTTCTGATATGCCGTAGAAAATAAAAGCAGATTTAATAGCAACATTTCATTGAGGTAAAGGAAGTTCCCAGAGTGTTACCAAACCACTTCTCTCAAGTTAGGTGAATTGGTGTTCTGGTGTTCTTTGTATTCAAACAGCACCGGGAGACCTACGGTTTAGGCATTTATTTGCACGAGTGATAAGTTGCTGCAAACAGGAAATTCACTTTGCCGTGATGTCGGAGAGACAAAGCCTCAATGTAGCATTCAGATGGTTCTTTGCAGAGGTTGATCTATTTCCGATATTCTCCTCAGGTATTATTTTGTTCGCATATTTATTGTTTTTTCTCTGAGTTTTTCTTTCTAATCTCAAAGTGTGTGATTCAGTTTTTGTATACAGTAACTTATTTATACAAATCACTGTGCCTATATTGTGAAGAAGATGCAAGTTATTCATTGAGTCTTCAGTTGCTTATTCCAGTATCAGGGTGTGTGATGTAGGTTGTTATTGTGTATATGTTAACTTATGTACATGTATACAAATCATATTGCCTATTTTGAGATTTACAAGCTACCCGGTATGTATCAAGTCCATGTTTGTTTGTGTATGTACCAAAATGGAAGACCAATTGTTTTTCAATTTAAAATATCTTCATAGATGTACTGTATTTATTGTTCTCAAACTTAAACTTAAACTTTATTGGTGTAAAATTGTTCCGAATAAAATGTCTATGATGACCCATTTCTAAAACTTTAAGAGTAAACTTGCATTCTATTTAATTAATTTTAGAGATACATATTTCTTTTTATAAAGTCCCTGTATGAATTGAAGTGTAACATTGAGTTAAAGGTAATACAAGGTATTGGTATGGGGTAATGGATTTGGTTCAAATGAACATATTGGAAGTATTATAAGTCTAAAGTTATGAAATTTACCTGGGAGCACCGGTTAATTTTTTTATTCCGTTTCTCAAAAACGAGTGTTTTAGGGGCTAAAGATGTTTATGCTTATGATACATCCACAGGGGCATCAAAATATATCAAATTTGTAAAGAATTACTATCCACCCAACTTTCAAAATTAACCCAAACTTTGTATTACCTTTAAAGTTTTTGTCGAAAGAGTATGCAGGGCTTTGGAGTATGTGGTTACATGCCAATGTGAGAGTTATTTTCTTTCCTTATTTTTCAAAATTTTCAATTTTAAGTCTAGTGACGTATAGCCTTTAAACAAGGCCACTTGTCTGTTAGACGCCGAGCGCCTAAAACGAGACTAATCGCGAAAACCTGGGTGAACGAGAGAGCAAGAAGCGCTGCCAAGTAGCCTTTAGTAATGTGATTTAGATTTCTTATGTTAACCTTTGTGTCCGACTGGAATTCCCTACCAAATGGTAGCGTCCAATCAGCGAACGTATCCTCGCATCGGACGTCAGCATATAGTATCCATCCCACACACACACACACAGAGCCACACATACACAGTAATGCGAACATATGGTCTAAGACCTCTGACCTCTACATCTAACGAAAACGAGTTGGACTGGATCGCCGTTCTGATTGGTCAAAATGTATCTATGAATAATTCATGCGGAGCAGTGAAACCCACTTTCCAAAAGGCCTCGTGACTTTTGTCACTCGGTCGCGCTTTCACCCTGGGTATCTAGACTCCTCTCATCTGCTTAGCCAGAGTCATGAGGCCTTGTCAAAAGCCTAGTGATGTACACAATCAATGATAAAAACATAAAACAATAGGGAGGATAGTCCAATGTTCATCGGCCTGAATTAATCCAATTTGGAGGACAATCTTAACACTATATGCATGATAGATAATGAAGGATTTCATATTGGGGCTTTTTTTCCTAGTAAGCATGACAATGTCAAATTTTGCATGAACTAAAGAAGAAATGTCTGGACTGGATGATGGGGTACATGTAGAAGATTACCAGAGAAATGAAGGTCAAGGAGCGAGGAATATTCAAGGAGACAAATTTGGGAAAGAGTTGAATGGGCAATTTTCGTTAAAGGTAAAGACCAGTAATGGTCGTGCGATTGCATTGTGAAAGAAACGTTGTGGAATCAATCAGAAAATGTTGATCATCTAGCATCTAGCATCTGCAAGGTTCTGGAATCATCAAAATGATAAGAAATTTGGCTCATTCTTCGTAAAGTTACAAGCACTATACACAGAAAGATGTATATGGGACTACCCTGTATCTCTCACAGACCAAGAGAGAAACCAATTTACCAAATATATGAATTGGTAGGCGGTTTCCCGGCAAATTCTATCATGTATTAGTCAAAACGTATTCTTTCACATGATTGGTAATGAGAGCTTCCATTTCATTTTTGAAATTGGGGCGTTTCCAGCTGGTCTTTACCTTTAATGCATATATATGCCTGGTTTTGTGAAGCGCCTCGTACAAAGGATTTCATTTACCTGCAATGCACAAATTTATCTCAATAGAATTCAAATTACATACATTGATTGTTGCTAGGTAGAACAGACATGACTTGCCCTACCTAGCAACATGAAATAGATGTATATGCAATTTGACTTCTGACTATCATTATTAATAACAGGTGAATGAAATATTTTGTGTTGAGGAATGTGTGTATGAATTGGGTTATCATGAAGATGGAGTCGAGTATATAAGTGGAATATATGAGTGGATACTGTGTAACATCATTAGAAAGAACAATTGCAACCAACGCTGGTAATAACGATTCAATTTTATTGAACCGGTACCATTTCTTATCAATTAAAAAAAATAATTCTATACACACTGTACTGTATCAAGCTAATTTTTTTGGTTCCAAAGGATCTGTCGTAAACGGGTTCCACTGAACGGTTTTGTGAAAAGACACGAGGAGAACACTCCATCAGAAAATTTGCTCATCAAATTCACACTCTGCCTAGCACCTGATACCTTCCTAATCCCTGTCCAAAAGACCCAGTCTTAGTCAGTGTTAATTGACTTTACTGTGTGGTCGGATTAACAAAATCAACAACAATGGAGGGGGGTCTAGGCTTGGTCTCTAATCTGCTATAACCCCCTCAATATACCCTCTACCAAGAGTGTGAATTTGATGAGCTAACACCCTACTAAACTGTAACTACTAGGGTAGAGCTCTAATGGGATTTTGGGATTGATTTGTTGTATGCAACAAGTGCTGTTTTTAAGGGGGAACTAGTACACATATTTTTGGAATATAATGGATGAAAATGTACAAAATACATGTACCGGTAGATAACTTCCATATACCCAGGTAAGTGAAACTTATCTGCATGAGTTCAAGGGCTCACCTCAAATGTAGATCAAAAATTATAATTTGTTGACTTCGATTTGCCTTTGTTGCTAGTCAATCATACAGGTATCAACTAGGAGTTTAAAATCAGGTTGGAGCTAACTGCAGTATTTGTGAACAAAAAATCTTGTGCCCAAATTGAAGTTCGATTTTGAATTTATTTTCTTTGGGAATTACATTGTAGTATTGATGCAATATATACTGATCAATTATACTCAAACAATATGATCAAAAGACCATTTTCGTAATGTAGGCCTAACCAAATCAAATGCCTATACGTCTTTGTGGGTTAAGTGCCTAAATTCAAATGATTTTATTCATTTGTTAGGAATACATGTACATGTATTTCAATATTCAGAATGCGCGAACTGTGATGAGTGCATCTAATTGCATTCGGCCATTAATTAAAATACAATTATTCATAATACAGCTAGGTGGATGAAATATTTGTTTGATTTCAGGGACTTCACACAGATGTAGGCCTAGTATTTGGTTACATATTACAAAAATGGTATGCATATAAAGCTTTGTGTTAAATACTGAGACAGAGAGCACAACCCCACCCCTTCTTCATTTTGTCCTCGTGATTCATGCTTGCCCTGATTTACAAATAAAGCCCTTTTCGGTTTTCCCATTAGTCATTGACATTGGTAATTCATGCTTCATACCTTTAATTCAGATAAAGCCTTTTTCGGTTTTCCCCGTATGCATCCAGAATGTTCGAATAGTAATATATTTCACCTACGAATGACGTCATAACAGAGCATCTAGATAGATCGCGCGCTTTCGACATCATCATTTGCATTGCAAAATCCGCCTAGCTGCTTCCGCATTGGCCATTGCATGGTGTGCATGTGAACATCAGTTACCACCTCCCATGTCAAAAGAACAAGACTGATTGATTGCAATTTGAAAATATATATTTGTGTTTCATCAACATAAGCAAGGTAAGAGAAAGATCCATAAATGCGCCATTTCTTTTTGTCTCTCTTTTGTTCCAAGATTGTGGATAACGCCGGTATTGCTGGCAGCATGGTCATTGTCTTGTCGTGTGCATTGTTGTAAGGTTGGGCAACCGGCGCAATGCATTGCAATACAGTAACCGCGTGCGATGCGATGCATGCTTTAATTGCTACTGGCCGA
>BEXV01002328.1:21119-43263 GCA_003118195.1 Hemicentrotus pulcherrimus
TATATATATATATGTGTATGAGCCTGTATCATTTTAAATATTACTCTTAAATACACTTCAAATGATCCATGTGATGGAGTTAATACAATTGGGAATACCTTAATGGTAATATCGATATATTGGTATTACCTAATTGGTAATACCAATATATCCAATATCGATTATGAAGTATCAATCAGTTTCTCACTGGTTCTTCTACATGCATACTTTATTGCCACGTACTGGATATAAAAGAGTATGCGGCAGGTCTGCAGGAGGTCTATATGAGAAATGAATATTCATGATGAAGAGTCTGCGGCAGGTCTGCAGCAGACTCTTCATCATACTTAAAGAGTATGCGGCAGACCTGCTGCAGACTCTTCATCATACTGAAAGAGTATACTATACGGCAGGTCTGCAGCAAGTCGGCGACAGACCTGCCGCAGACTCTTCATACTGAAAGAGTATGCGGCAGACCTAATTTGCATGTCTGCGGCAGGTCTGCTGCAGATCTGCTGCAGGAGTATGCGTAAGGCTCATTTCTTTCCTATGGGAAGGCAGTGTACAAGGGTTGAATGTGTGCATGGCTAATTACTCATTACATACATCATACACTCTGTGTGCCAAGAGTACTGTGTTGAAGAGTGCTTTCTGCATGGTTGCTTCTGAATGAATGTGCATAGCTATTTAACAATGAGCACATACAGGTGTAAGTTATATTTAAATTAGGAGTGCTGCATAACTTCAGCTCATAACATTACATCTCCCTGTCTTCAAAATAAACAATACAAGTTTTTACTCTAAACAGTTAAAAACTTTTCATCCTCTCATCCCGTCTATCTTTACCTCTTGTTTTACCTACAAGCACATATCAGCACTTGACATATGTCATGAAAATAAATTCTGTTCAATCTTTCCGTACTCCCCATTTAAAACAAATTAAAAAAAATAGAAATCCTCAAAAGAGGGAGAATGATATCAACTGGTTCTAAACATCCATTGAGTTGTTAAACAATATTGGGCTTTTCACTTGGAAAAGGTTACCTACAATCATCAGCATAAATACAGTTATTAATACTGCTTTTCTCATTATATTTTAAAACTGTATCATTTCCTATTGACTGGTTTGTCACATTTTATACCAAACAGTATAAATCAATGGAAAATAAAATTCACTTGTTTTACACAACACATTGTTTTCCTGTTGCATATACATGTATGCATAATAATAATGATAATAATAACAACATTTATAATGCGCACATATCCACCCCAAGAGATGCTCAAGGCGCATAACAAGGTAAGTACATAGACCAAAAAAAATTTGACATAATTAAATATAATTCTATAACGTTAATTACATCAGATTGTGAAATAAACTACGTATTAAGTAAGGAGTTCAGACATTAGATGGGTTTTCAATTTTGTTTGGAACAAATTTTGATTTGCTGACATTTTGATTGAATAATAAAGTTACTTCTGTTTAGTATACAGTTCACAGTTACTTCATGTGAACTTTGGTATTAGATTTGTATGTTTGTAATACCACTTTCAAATCATGTCAATGTGAACATATTTGCACAATTAAGATTTGTCTTACATTTTGATGCAATTATCTCTTTTTAAATCGATGAAGCGATGAACGTTGTCTTCGAGGTGGAGTCTTCTCCTGTGCTGGGCTTCGAGGTGGAGTCTCCTCCCGTCCTGGGCTTCGAGGTGGAGTCTCCTCCCGTCCTGAGCTTCGAGGTGGAGTGATCAACTGCTCATCGTGGTCAGTGAATGATGCACTGTTATCACCTTGGTTGCCCTCAGCACCCCCGGGAACCTCGGTTGCATACTGGTCCGTTCGGTCTGGTCTAATGTGCTGCCTGTTTCTTCGTAGGTAATGACCCTCAGGGGTCTGGAGAATGTAGGAGCCCTGCCCCTCAGCCCTGGTATCGACTGTCGCAGGACACCACCGTGTGGTCACCGGGTCGCGATATCTTACATCTTGCCCAAGGTAAAGCTCTGGCAAGTCAGCTTTTCTGCATGTTTGTCAAAGAAGAATTTTTGACTATTCTGTCTTCCCTGCAGCTGATTGTAGATGTCATCAGCATCTGGCTGTGTTCTCTGCATCTTGGCTGGGATTGTAGTTCTCAGCTGGCAGTCCATGAGAACTTCAGCTGGACTTGGTAGTTTCTCTGATATGGGAGTAGTACGCCAAAGTAGTAGTGCTAGCTGAATGTCTGAAGTCTTCTTCATGATACCCTTAATGGTTCTGATTTGTCTTTCTACAAATCCGTTGCCTTGGGGTTGTCTGGGGGACGATGTGGCATCCTCAAAACCCCATGATTCTGCAAACGACTTGACCTGGTAACTGGCATACTGGGGTCCATTGTCGCTCACCACCTTTGCTGGTATGCCATGCTCTGCAAACACTTGTTGCATCATAGTGATCACAGCACTGCTTGTTGCTTGGTCTGGTAACTGGTGAACCACTGGGTACTTGCTGTAGTAATCCACCACAATTAACCATTGTTTGCCTTTGAGTTCGAACATGTCTGTTGCCACCGTGCTCCAGGGCATTGTGGGAATGTCGTGTGGCTGGAGTGGTTCTAGCGTTTGTGCTGGTTGATGTTCCTGGCATCTCACACATGACTGCATCACTCTGTCAATGTCTTTGTTCATGTTACTCAAAAACACCTTACCTCTGGCCAGCAACTTTGTCTTTTGTTGGCCTAGGTGGCTGGTATAGAGTTTTTCCAAGATGTCTGGTTGCATCTGCTTGGGAATGACAACTCTGCTTCCCTTGAGAATTATACCATCGCTTACTGTTAACTCTCTCAACTCTGGTTGCACTTGCTTCATCGTATCAGGCCACCCCGTCACAATAACTTCCATCAGTGCACTTAGGACTTTGTCTTGACTTGTAGTGTGTTTCAGTTCATCTACTTTCTTTGACGAAAACTGCACCAGATCTACTCTCAGATCAAGTTCAACTGTTTCATTGTTGTGAGTGCTTGGTAATCGTGAGAGACTGTCTGTGAGCAGGTTGTCTAGTCCGGTGTGTGATCTGGAAGTTATATCCCTGTAGTCGAATCAACATCCTTTGTAGCCTTGGAGGGGCTGCTGTGAGAGGCTGGATACCATCCTTTGAGTATAGATTACCAAAGGAGTTGATACTCGTTTGCCTGATATGGCACTTGTAAGAGTTCAGTGTGAGGCCTCTCTTTGCTGCATGAAGTTGAGAAGGTTGCGGTAATGCTCTTTTACTGTACGCCCAAAGATTACAATATCATCTGCTATGCATTCTGCCCCTTTACAGCCTTCTAGAACTCTGTCCATCTCCAACTGGAAAATGTCCAGACTTACACTGAGTCCAAATGGTAGGCGACAGAAGACATATCTTCCAAAAGGTGTCTGGAATGTGGTACCGTAAGTCTTTGGCTGGCCTCATCTAACTTAACTGACCAGTAGCCGCACTTTGCATCTAACTTGGAGAAGTACTGCATGTTGTGAAACTTGTGATTCAACTCCTCCAAGGTCTGCTGTTTGTAGTGAGGTCTGATAAGTGCCTTGTTCAATCTGCGAGGGTCTAAGCAAATGCGAATGCTTCCATCCTTCTTGGTGACATATGTAATTGAGTTCACCCATTCGGTGGGTTCGATGATTTTCTTAATGACACCCTGGCTCTCCATACTGTCCAGTTCTGCCTTGACTTTGTCTTTCAAGGCAATTGGCATCTTTCTAGGAGCGTCGACATGACTTGGAACGTTGGGGTCAACTGTCAAGTGATGTGTTGTACGAAATTCTCCAATCCTATCAAACTGCTGTGGAAAAAGTTGTACTAGAGCCTGGACACCACTGACTTGTGTTTCAATGTTCAAAGAGCAATGGAGAGTAACAAGTCCAAACTCTAAAGATGACTGGAGACCAAGTATCACTGGGCCGTTGGACTTAACCACGTAAAATAAGGTATCAGTCCATGCTGTGTCTCCATACTTGCAGGGAATTACAACTGTTCCATACTGTCCAATCAGCGTTTTGTTATAAGCTGAAAGGATTGTTCCTGCATTTGGCAGATTTCGTGGAAACCCTTGTGGATCAAGCTGCTGTGGATACATGTTCATGAAAGTTCGAAGTGGCAGTGTATTCGCTTCTGCTCTTGTATCCACTTTTACTTTCAGGTCATGAACACCTGGTTTGTCTTTCAACTTAATGTCCAAGTGTGCAATAGCTTCATTCCTCTTCACCGAGTCGATGACAATTGTGTCAAAATGAAACCTGTCAAATCGTTGTGGTAACGTACCCAGTACACTTTCAGATTAGGTGTGTTCCTCTCGCACGTTATCCACCTGTTTAGAACGTTGTGATGGGTGTTGTCGTTCATCTACTCCCCTCTTTTTCCGAGAAGATGCAGAAGACTTCTGTGGTTGTTTGAGCTTGGTTGATAAGCGCAATTGAGCATAATGTCCTTGCTTGTTAAACGAGAAACATGTAACACCCGCTGCTGGACAATACTCCTTGCCAAATCGATGTTGTCTCCCACAGTTCTTGCATAAACTCTTAGACTGTGTCTGCTGTTGCACTGCATCTATACTATGTGTTGGATGATACAGAGACTGGAGGGTTTGGACATGTGACTTGATGCTTCATACGTCCTTCCCAGCTGTAGAGCACCCTTTAGTGTAAAGTCCTTCTTTGTAGTAAGGAGGTCTTTCCGGAAATCTGCGATGGGTGTGCTGGCAATAATCTGCTCAAGGATTCGCTCATCTAATCCCTTGTGATCAAATTCACATTTACGAGCTATTTGTCGACATCTGTTTATGAAATCGTACAACTTTTCATCTGGCCTCTGCATTGTTCTCGACAGCTACAGCCGACATACTCGAAAATTGTCTTGTGGTTCTAATTGCTCCTCAAAACGGTCTAGGATAATCTTCGCTGTTTGTTCAGACTCTGATAATGTCCAACAATTGTATCGATGAAGGCCCTCTTCACCTTCAGCAAGTAGAATGATAGGTACTTTATCCTCTTTAAGTGTGTGCTTAGCCAAAAAGTATAGGCTCAATCTTTGTCTGAACATACGAAAAGCTTCAACAAAGTTTGGTGCACCCCAATCCATTCGTGGTATATGATCAGCCATGTTAATGTTACTTCAATGCTGTGCTTCAGAAAAAGGAACAAAAAGTTGAAATGTGTCACCACTTACCCTCAGGCATCAAACAAACTAACTGTTCATAGAATTATAGTGTCCAACAAATTCCTATGTGTGTTTCTCCTGAACAAGGAAAAATCCAAAATGGCTGCTGCTGACATGTGTTGCAAAATCCAAGATGGCTGCTGCTGTGTTGCAGATGGTACTGGTAGACTGGCACAAAAAACTGGCATATGTTGGCGACTTGCACTCACCGCTTGCCACCATGTCAAAAATAGTGGGTTTGTTATGTTGACTTCTTGGTAATATTGGTGGGTCCAGAAAGTAATAAAGCTCCACATATTTTTGCTTGAGGTTCAGGAGTTTATTGGTGTAACTAAAACATCATGATATGCTGTGCATGCTAGTGGTCAAGTGCAACTTACCACTCTCACATGTCCAGTACATCAGGCAGTGTATAAGGGTTGAATGTGTGCATGGCTAATTACTCATTACATACATCACACACTCTGTGTGCCAAGAGTACTGTGTTGAAGAGTGCTTTCTGCATGGTTGCTTCTGAATGAATGTGCATGGCTATTTAACAATGAGCACATGCATACAGGTGTAAGTTATATTCAAATTAGGAGTGCTGCATAACTTCAGCTCATAACATTACAACGGGGATGTGCCGCTCGGAATGGTGACTTTTTCAGGAAAGATCCTTAGACATGGGTCCCCTTTTCTTTAAAAAAATCCTTAGAGTTAGACATGGGTCCTTTTTTTCATTTATTCCTTTCCTCTCTTTTCTCCCTCATTTTCTCCTGCCAGGATTTTGGGATTTGCTCCTACATTGAAAATGCCTAAATTTCTCCCATCTCTACCCTTCGGTGATTGCATTTCCAGTGTACAAGGTGTAACGCACTGGCCTCTAAATCATTGGGTGTACGTACGTACATGTAGCTCAACTAAACTAAACTAGATCCCGGGGTACCACATATATCTGGACCCCATGGGCTCTATACCGGGTACTCATATGGCATAATGAGCGATAGGTATGGTATCCACCCGTATAGGGGTTGTACCCCCGGAAACTTGTAGCGCTTCGCACGCTGAAGGATCGGCAGCTATACCCTGCGTACCCTCTGCTCAGCAGCCGGGCAGCAGAGGGGCTCAAGCAGGGAGCTATATAGCCAATGCTTGAGAGCTCGTGTGTACGGGTACGTTAACAGGAAAAGTCCTTCAATTAGAACAGATGCTAGAGGTGCTAGCACAGTATTATTATGTTGCATGGTGTTTTCATCTTTATGTGACTACTTGTAAACTACATGTAGAACAGTTTACTAATAAAGAACTTTATCGAGAAACTTCAAAATTATTGGCCATTGTATTATTACACACATAGGTGCATTACTATCCTGGCTGTGTATTAAAAGCTGTGCTATCAGTATTGATTCTCAACATTTCAAACACCACTGTAAAACTAAAAATCGATAGTTTAGTGACAATCAATAAGATCTAAATAACAGTAATATACATTTTTTTAACTTTCTGATATTAGAAAGAATAATTTAAAAAATCAAATTGTGAGTCCACTGTCGAACTTGCTGATCAGCCGCATCGGCATGATTGTGTGCATCTCTGTGTTATGAGTGTATTGACTATTCATGTATTTAAATGCTGCCTATTAACGCGTAGTGCAGTGCTAAAGGTCAATATGCATTAGCGTTGACTCTACATATGTAACTTCTTGGCTGGAGTGAATTATTACAGCTTAAAAAATGTCATATTTGAAGTTTGAAATCCTTAGACATGGGTCCATTTTTGACAAAAAATCCTTAGACATGGGTACCTATTTCAGCAAAAGGACCCTTGGATGTGGGTATGGGTTAGGAGGTCTCAGCCGCACACCCCCGTCCGACTATAATCTGGGGGGAGGGGGGTTGGGGATGTGCCCTGGTGCCCTTTGTGCCCTACTTACTAGTGCTGTAGCCAAACCGCCGAACCGAGGGGCGTGACTTCACCGACGCCATTTAAATCCCAAATCCTGACCACGCTACGTCGCGATCGCAAGCTATAAACAAGATTACATGTGCATGATCAAAACTAGTTCAGCTAAAAAAAAATCAATATTCAAATTGCAACGATATCGCACAAATTTTACAATATAAATATATATATATTTCAGTATGGTATTTATTTATTCAGGAAAAATAGGGATTTTATATTTTTCCTATTGAAAATAAAAACTTATTAAAAACAGTTATTGACGAGCCTGAGTAGCTATTCAAGATGGCAACTTTCATGACTCTAACATTAGACAACAACCGTATCGGAAAATCTTGAAATTATATCATTTATTGACAAATTGAAAACATTCTTTTATAAGTAAAAAAAACACACAATTCAAGACGGAAATACAAATGCAAGTACCGTATTTGCCGGTGATAACGCCGCACCCTTGTATAGGCCGCACCCCAGATTTTTTTTTGACGAAGTCAGGATCGAACCCGGATCCACCAGGCAGATTGGGGATTGAAGCCGGCGCCTTAGACCGCGCGACTATCCTGCACCGATGCCTAGGCTTGCAGTTCTTTAGTGATGTATACATTCAAATGGATTGAAAACGGCGACTTTGCGTGCTGGATGCGTTAAACGGCCCCTTATTTTACTTGTGCAATACATTGGCACGAACTTTGATCAAGATCTATCGGCAGATGTTGTTTTTAGAAGATTATATGCGTCTTCATGTCAACAATGCAAGGTAAAATTGTCGGTAAGATGTGTGGAAATGTCCTGTTCCATAGTGGTTTAGTTATTGTTCCATTCGTAGTCCCATATGTGCAAATTTGTGCTGGTTTTGGCTTGATTTTTTTTTTTTTACTCTGTTGCCGTATATACGCCGCACCCCGACTTTTTGATTTTTTCTCTCCCAAAAATACTGCGGCGTTTACACCGGCAAATACGGTAGTTCTTTTCTTCACAAATAATTACGTTTAGAGCAGTTTTTTAGTGTAAAATTCGTGCTGGTCGGAAGCACTGTATTTCAGCAGGAGTGGGCAGAAGTCCTTTGTGCTGGTCGGCCCGCCCAGTGCCGACCGCCGTGGCTATAACGCTGCTTGCTATTATATTACCAAACCCCGAACCGATTCAAGTTCGGGTGAAAAATTGCCGAACCCTGCCGAACCGAACCGAACACAAACATAGTGTCTGACTTACAGCACTACTAATGACACTGCACGTAGAACTTTACGCACTAATCGCTGTACAGTGACTTTTAGACGCTCCCATTGGCCGATCCGCTCGAGTGGCTTTGAATTTAAGTGAGAGCAGAGGGCCTACTTAAGCGCAACTTAAAGGGACTTGTCTTGGTAACATTGTTCAGATAAGAGATGTCTAGGTCTAGTGGTGCTAATTAGGAGTAAGGTGAAGTAAAGTGACTTCGATGCTAGATGTACAATTAAAGGTAATCTGAAAATTTGAGTAAAAACAGCTAGTTAGGCCATTATTAATGATACAAATTGGGAAAACTGATCTGATTGATTCCTTATAATTCTCCCAACTATATTTAATTACATTTTAGGTGAATGTAAATCATCACAAAGCAATAAATTGGCTCTGTAGTGTACATTCCATTCCAGACATTCAAGGTTTGACAGATTTTAATGCCCTAGCAATTATATCGTCCCTGTTTTCACGAAGTGACGGTAGTGAAAAAAAATTGCATTTACTTTGCGTTACGATTTTCCTCACTACCGTCACTTCGTGAAAACAAGGACGATATGTCTTTTTTCATGGAAAACGCTTGGGGAAAATGCAAAAATGGTTGGGAGAGTTTACTGTTTATCATTGTTTGAGGGTGTTGCACAGTGACGCCTTCAAAGAAAACCATAGATATCTCTGTGGTTTGAGAATTTTTTCAGGATTCTTTGCATGTCACTTGTCAGAGGGTTAGTACAGTAGGCCTAGAAGGAATTAATAAGTAACATTTACACAAAAATTAAGCAATTTTTTCATCAACCTTCAACAATGTTACCCAGTCACTTTAAGTTCAATGGCAATGCCAATATGTAATATTAAATAACACACTGACATGTCATGCTTTAAACAGGTGACGCACACATGGCATTGCACACACATAAAATAGAAAATTCAACAAAAATTTCAGAATCAATTTCCAGTTTGTAGACTACCTAAAATATGACGAAAATTAAAATTTGTTTGACTTAAGAAAAAGTTACCTAAGACTTTATATTAAGTGAAAAATTTAACCTTTTAAGGATACTGAAAAAATGGTAACAAATATATGATTTTGGTGTTGAATAAAACAGAAAATCTCGAGCTTTTTCCTCGCATCAATATTATATTAACATTGAGCGAATGGCAGCCAGAGATGATGCCAATAAGAAGGGCCTGACATGTAGGTGCCAATTTAGGAAAATAAGACTTCAATTTGCTGAGATTGGGTGAATGTTATGCGCATGCCATAAATGTAAGCTAAAGTTCTACGTGCACTGTGAAATCAATTTGTATATTAGTACATTAATGTCTTAATTAATTCTTATCAATATATTCAAATTCTATGTGTCCATATTTTAACTTTTGAGTTGGAAGCAGAGAGGTTTTGAAAGTGATGTGGAATGAGATTAGTCATTCAATAGTCTGATTAAAGGGTGAAAACTACATCATACATGTACAGTTATGGTAATGTAGTCTAATAAAATTGGCATGAATAACTTTTGAGTGCTCATGCATGTACATTGTACAAGTCTAAATGACCAGCTCCCATAGGAATTTTTAAAAGGTAATGTTTGAGTCGAAAATGTGTTAATGACTGTTGTGCTTAACGTTTCCTCTTTGCAGGGCTCAATACTAATGAGCCCCATGCATATAATGGCCCCCTAAATTTTAACTCTGTATACATCTTGCCCCCAATTATTTATTGTTTTACTCTTTACATGGCCGGTCCCAATGCACTTGTACTTATAATTAAAAATCAAAAATGAAATGTGTTCCCTGTATTCAATATAAAGAGTTTGTGTAGATGAGCCTCATTGCTGCGTATAGGCCTTTAATTTATTTTGTTTCTATGTCTTGAAGGTAAAGCAATATGGCCAAAGCACCAGCAGTAGGAATTGACCTTGGAACAACATACTCGTGTGTTGGAGTATTTCAGCATGGGAAAGTTGAAATCATTGCTAACGACCAAGGAAACAGGACAACCCCGAGCTATGTAGCCTTCACTGATACAGAGCGTCTGATTGGAGATGCAGCAAAGAACCAGACCGCCATGAATCCAAACAACACCGTCTTTGGTATGTTCAGACTTTGTAAATATGTTGATTGTATTTCTCTATTTCTTTAATGCAGGGCTTAAATTAATCCAAGGCCACCAAGGCCATGGCCGTGGATGCCCCTTTGATTGGCCTCAATACCCCTCTCATTGGCCTTGCCCTAAAAATACTGAAATTAAAGGCTATAATGTTTAATGAATCTTTCATTGTTTATATCAGATATGGGCTGTAAACGTGAATTATGTATCAGATTACCGTATCTGAGATATGGGCTTATTTTGCCCAAACAGGTCACTACAGTAAACAAAAATTAAAAAAAAAAAAAACAGTGGGCAAAATGTAATGGTCATGGCGTTGAAATATGAATTTTGAACAATTACAAATTTTGTGTTTCAGACACGTCTTTTTGTGCAGCTTCACTAAGCTTGTTTAAGGCCCGGTCACACAGATGGGACGCACGGCCAGCGCATTAGAATTTTGCAATTTGGGCCAGTGCGTTGTCGTTCGCTAGGCGTGCTACATCACTTGTTACTCGTTCGTAGAGCGAGCTGGACCAACGCTATGCATTCGTCGTCATTCGCTGTGTGCGTCGTGATTTTTTGAGCATGCTCAAAAGTGTGCGTGGAGCTCGAAGCATGAATGAACACGCCAGACGTGCGTTGAGAGCACTAGACCAGCGCCAGACATACGCGGGGCATACGCCCTGTATACGTACAGCTCGCTAGCTACACGCTGTGTATTTTGTGTCAGCTCGCTAGCTTTTCCAAAATCATGACAAAAGTTAGGCAAACAGCCTTTTCCGATTTCCAATGCGCTGGCCGTGCGTCTTAAACGCGGTGCATGCCAGGACCATTCATCCAGAGCGCTAGCAACACGCTGTACATTCGTGGAAGTTGTTATCATGTGAGCTCTGGGTACGGTCTGTATGCGTACTGTATGTGCCCTGTATGCGCCCTGTATGCGCTCAGCGCGCTAGCAACACGCTATGCATTTGGTGTCAAAAGTTGGGCGCACGACAACGCTCTGGCCAAAATTGCAATTTTCCCATGCGCTGGCCGTGCGTTCCCCATGCATCCTCTCTGTATGACCGGGCCTTTAACACCATGCATCTCTACATGCTTCCTTTTGTTTTAGGGATTTTACTCAAAAGTAGAAAGAAAGGAGATACATTTTATGCATTTTGTACCCCTTGTGTACTCATATATATACTTTTTTCCCCTTACTTCAAAAGATGCTAAGCGTCTCATTGGTCGAAACTTCAATGACGCATGTGTGAAGGCTGATATGAAGCACTGGCCGTTCAGTGTGATTGAGGAGGCTGGCCGACCCAAGATACAGATCGAGTTCAAGGGAGAAACCAAGACCTTCTATGCTGAGGAGATCAGTTCCATGGTGCTCCTGAAGATGAAAGATACTGCAGAGGCATACCTAGGAAAGGTTGGTGTTTGAGGTTGCAGATTATTTCTTCCTGTCCATGGTCAATGCTAACAAGACAGTGTTGCAATCCACTTAGAGGTAGAAAGACAGAATGCTTGTAGTTTTCACATTTATCCAAAATGGCTGAATGATTTTATCAGTCAAACCTTGTTCACTTTATCATATCTTATTTTGATAGTTTTCTCAGTCATTCAGAATAGGATTTCTGTTAAACAAAACTTTTTAAAGAGATCTTTAAAACCAAAAATTTTCCCATGCTTAACACTGTTTTGAATATCATCTGCGAAAAATGGCAACATGTTAATTTTAGAAATAATATATGAAACCTTTTCAGATGGTCTAATATTTTATTTCTCATTTATGCTTTTAATTATCATTAGCATAGATACAGTATTAGTTCTTATGTGCTTGGTTTTACAGAAAGTAACAGATGCTGTTGTTACTGTACCAGCCTACTTCAATGACTCCCAGAGACAAGCAACGAAGGATGCTGGTGTTATCTCGGGTATGAACATCTTGCGTATCATCAATGAACCTACTGCAGCTGCTATTGCTTATGGTCTTGACAAGAAGGTAATTTTGAAATTATTAAGAAAATTATATTTTGAGTAATTTTAAGGATACAACGAATGAATAGTTGGTTCAAGCTAAACATATCAGGCATCATGGTTGATTTTTGCCTAATGGATGGAAAATTCTAAATATATGTATCATTATTGATCTCAACCTTCTAATTGTTCTTCGTCAAGAATATGTTTTGATTATTTTACTGTCACTCTGGCCATAATGCTTGAAGGGTTAATAATAAACCACTTTCTTCTTGGATCATATGTTCTGAATGTCATGGCTATGTGTGAAAACTCTTTCACCAGGTCGGTGCTGAGCGCAACGTCCTGATCTTTGACCTGGGAGGTGGAACCTTCGATGTGTCTGTGCTCACAATCGAGGAGGGTATCTTTGAAGTGAAGTCGACCTCTGGCGACACTCACTTGGGTGGTGAGGACTTTGACAACCGCATGGTCAACCACTTCATCACAGAGTTCAAGAGGAAGCACAAGAAAGACATCACCCCTAACAAGAGAGCAGTGAGGAGGCTGAGGACAGCTTGTGAAAGGGCTAAGAGGACCCTCTCATCAAGCACACAGGCCAAGTAGGTCCACATTTGAATTTGGATTTCTTCATGACAAGTTCCCTTGTTACCATTCACCATTAAACTAGTTTTTAGGTGTTGTATGTAAGTTTTCATGGTGAGAAGATAATGTACAAGAAATACCATTTGAGTTGGTCATTAAAACTTGTTCTAAAACTAGTAATCAACGTCAGTCCTTTTAGATTAAGCACTAAAACGCATGGTGTTATTGTAAATCTTGTGTATTTAACTAGTTTTTAGGGTGCTGTTCTATGAAAGAGAAGATAGCCTTGCACAGCTCCTGACTTGAGGTCTTTAGTATGTATCCAAATGAACCAGGATAGTCAAATGAGATTAGGAAATGGCATTTCTTTTATGATAAAAGATTATTTCTGTAGTGAAGTTATGATTTTGATATGATTTTTCTTTGAATATTTCCAGCATTGAGATTGATTCCCTGTTTGAGGGCATCGAATACTACACCTCCATCACCCGTGCTCGATTTGAGGAACTCAACTCTGACCTTTTCCGTGGCACCCTGGAGCCTGTTGAAAATGCCCTTCGTGATGCCAAATTGGACAAGGACAAGATCCATGAGATTGTCTTGGTTGGTGGCTCCACCAGGATCCCCAAGATCCAGAAGCTCCTGCAGGACTTCTTCAATGGCAAAGAACTCAACAAGAGCATCAACCCTGATGAGGCTGTAGCCTACGGTGCAGGTATGCATCTTACAGTTAGGCCATAATCCTGATATTCCTTATGTGCAGACCTTTTTCAGTATTCTGGAATCATGGTCAGTCCCCCCTTTCCTTTCCTTTCCTTTAATTTAAGTGAAGAAATGAGAAGAAGAACAAAATATCATGGAAGTGACAATGTAGGTATGCTGCAAGGATATTCTATGCAGCAGCAACAACAATTGTATTATGACTTCATGTAGACCTCACTTGAAAGGCAACTGTGACATCCACAAGTCTGTGGCCAGTTTCTACAGGGCAGTATTAATCAAATGAACAAGGCATGAAGAATTTGCAAGTATTTTGTAGTGTTGATTTGAATGAGTATCATTGTCTATACACTATAGCTGTACTTGAATGAGTATCATTGTCTATACGCTATAGCTGTACAAGCTGCCATCCTGTCTGGAGACAAGTCCAGTGAAGTCCAAGACCTGCTCCTTCTGGATGTTGCCCCACTGTCCATGGGTATCGAGACGGCCGGTGGTGTCATGACCCCTCTGATTAAGAGGAACACAACCATCCCAACCAAACAGACCAACACCTTCACTACCTATGCTGACAATCAACCAGGCGTGCTCATCCAAGTATACGAGGGAGAGCGTACCATGACCAAGAACAATGTAAGTGGCTGACTCTGTGGAATAGAATTAAATTGTGCTGGTAGTAGGATGTGTTGCATAATAAAACTTTATTGTGGTTTGGGAAAAGCTTATTTTTTCTTTTTTTTGCATGGCTCTAATTGTTTCAAAGGTCTACAAAAGAAAATGGTATCCTATGTGGATTTTGGGGTAAAATATCAAAATTAAATGTTGTATAGAGTTATTATTCCAGTTGCCGGTTTTGTTTGCAGAACTCAAGTGAAAGTCAGTGTAGCATTTGTTTTGTTCAAGTTCTTTTGAATTAACCAAATTACACTTGTACATGAATTCTCATTATGGCTCTCTCGTTTCTCAGAACCTCCTTGGGAAGTTTGAGCTGTCCGGTATTCCACCAGCACCAAGGGGAGTCCCCCAGATCGATGTGTCATTTGACATTGATGCCAACGGTATCCTCAACGTATCAGCTGTCGAGAAGAGCACTGGCAAGGAGAACAAAATCACCATCACCAACGACAAGGGTAAGTTACAGAGTAAAGACTTTTTAAACTTTGCTGTCAAGAGCCTCCTAAATTGGCTTTGCAGGTATATCCATGCTGTATTATGTATGTACTGATGACTCAAGAAACTTTGACATGATACAGGCGTTTGCAAAATGACATGTTCTGTGGACATCATTAAATACCAACTTCTGTACTCTAAAATAAGAAATGTTTGCAAAATAGAACACAAATTCTGAAGGAGAGTGATTTTCATGTTTACAAAAAATGGCAGAAATTGAGTGTTGTCTCAGTTTGGATTCAGTTACTATGTGGCATGAAACTTTGAAATATGAAACTCGAATCTGAACCACTTGCAAATAGTTGCAAACATTTCATGCACAAGAAAATTAATGGTTTAACATCAGGCCTGATTGGCTTTGATATGAATATGATTGTTCCCTTGGCAGGGAAACTGATCAACATTACAAGAGTTTCCTAACCTCTGCTTTTCCTTTTCCTTCCTCTTGATCAGGACGTCTCAGCAAGGAGGAGATTGAGAAGATGGTTGCCGATGCGGAGAAGTACAAGGAAGAAGATGACAAGGAAAAGGACAGGATCTCTGCCAAGAACGCCCTCGAGAGCTATGCCTACAACATGAAGAGCACCATGGAAGATGAGAAGATCAAGGATAAGATCGCAGAGGACGACAAGACAAAGATCATGGACAAGTGCAAGGAAGTCTTGGATTGGCTAGACTCTAACCAGGTCAGTATGATGCTTTTAAAAATGAAAAATCGTTACTTAATTGGTTCTCCGTCATAGAAAGGCATTTTAAGTTGTGTTCTCCTTCCATACAGTACTCATGCCACGTGTCATAAGCACTGAATTAAGATTTCAGGAAATGAAGGTATTGATTACAGGACTAAAGGGTCATGACATTTTCATCTAGGCTTAATCTGGGTCATTCTAAAAGATAAAAACCTTACTTAGGGAATAAGGTTATAGCAAGACACTTAACCATTTTCTACATTACCATTTAAAATCACAGACTGCTGAGAAGGAAGAGTTTGAGCACCAACAGAAAGAATTGGAAGGTGTCTGCACCCCCATCATCACCAAGATGTACCAAGCTGCTGGTGGTGCTCCCGGTGGCATGCCCGGTGGAATGCCCGGTGGTATGCCAGGCGGTATGCCCGGTGGTATGCCTGGTGGTATGCCCGGTGGGCCCAGCGGTGGAGACAGTGGTACTGGTGGTGGTCCCACTATCGAGGAGGTTGATTAAAGTCCTTGGTCACTGCTGACAGATATATACCAAGCAACAACTCAGCTGTAGAATTGCATTAATCAATCGATGTTACCACACAGATTTGGAGAAGAAACTAGATCCTATAGACATTACTTGAACATTTGTAATTTTAGCACAGAAATATTCGTACCTTAATGCATGATTTAAATAAGGCAGTACCTTAAATATGTATTCTTGTATAACTAACTACATATCAGGAAATCACTCAAATGTTGAATTTGAAACATAGTGCTATCATATTATATTTTAAAACCTGCAATATTAATGTAATGCCAAAGTCAATTATTTTTCACAACAATCTCCAGCAGAACTAAAAAAGTTTGCTTTTTGCCCAGTTTATTATGTGATTAGTATGTGCCAAACGAAAAACATTACTCACTGCTGCAATCATAAAACACCATTTATTCTGATGTGATAAAAGAAATGATTTTGTTACTTTTTAGCATTTTTTTAAGTACCGGTACAGGTTTGTGAAAAGACGTACAATATTTGTGTTGTTTTAGACAATTTTAAATTCTTGATGAACGATATTTTAAAACCTGCAATATTAATGTAATGCCAAAGTCAATTATTTTTCACAACAATCTCCAGCAGAACTAAAAAAGTTTGCTTTTTGCCCAGTTTATTATGTGATTAGTATGTGCCAAACGAAAAACATTACTCACTGCTGCAATCATAAAACACCATTTTTCTGATGTGATAAAAGAAATGATTTTGTTACTTTTTAGCATTTTTTAAGTACCGGTACAGGTTTGTGAAAAGACGTACAATATTTGTGTTGTTCTAGACAATTTTTAATTCTTGATGAACGACTTCAAATTTTAAAGATATACTTCAATATGCAAAAAAATACTCTCAGTTCAATACCAAACATGTTTATTTTCACATATGCCTTTTATAATTGGATTGTGTGGATTGAACAAGAATTGAACAAAAGCCCCCAAAATTGTTATTGCATATCTTATTTTAAATATCAGTGCATATTGGGACATCACTTTACATGTGGAAACTAGCGTCTTAGAATAACTACCGGTGTGCACATTGCTGTTTATAAACAAGATTTAAAAGCCTTAAATAAGTCTTGGATGTTCTTTTGCTTTTATATATACCATTGGAAGAGCATATTCATAATAGATTTTGCATGATATTTCAAATCTCATGTGGAGATTATCCTTTTCAGATTGGAAAGGGGCGAATGAAATATTGAAATTATATTCTTCGCAGTTGTATTGCTCCCTTTTTTTGACAGTGAGAAAATAATTTTAACTGCCCTATCTCCAGTTATATTTTTGAACTGTATTGATTTCTATTTCCTTTGTCAATTTGTATAATTGATGTAGTCAGTAGAGCTTGAATTATAGATGTTTTTTTTAATTGATAAGATGTCCTATTATGAATGAAGATTTTTTTTAAAATATCATTCAAGGTGGAATACGTGTACATGTACTCTAAATTGATTACCTATGATTGAAATATAGAGCTGAAATAACTTTTAATTGATTACGTATGATTGAAATATAGAGCTGAAATAACTTTTAATTGATTACGTATGATTGAAATATAGAGCTGAAATAACTTTTAATTATTAATAAATTACATTTTTCGATCTACCTTGCCTGTGTTTCTTTCTCAAAATTTACACTGATCTGTTTTTAAAGTTTTTTTTTAAAGAGCCAAGAGCCAATTTTCTTGGAGTATGTACCCATAGGTGCTGATCGCTTAATAACTCGACTAAAACAACTACTCATGAAAAAAATGTAGAATATTCAGTAAAAAATGAGTACGGTATAAGAATATTTGAAATCCGATTCTGAAGTAATGTTTTCTGTTATTTTGAAAACTATAAACTTACATGTCTAATACATCTACTACATGTAGGATCCACTTTTACCTAAAATCTTTCTTTGCACTCGGTGTTGGAATGTATTTGTCTTTTGGTTCTTGTGTGTTTTAACAGATGATATAGCCACTAGTAATGCTTCTACATGTATGTTATTATAACTCAAAGGAAGATGTGATACACTTAGATGTTGCTTGATATGAGGTAGAAATACCTCTTGGTTTCCTTTCATGGACAGTGTTGTACCTATTGTGAAACAAAGTCTAAATAAAACACAAAATATAAAAGTGTTTATTGTATTTCCTATTTGTGTGTATGACTTCTAAATTTGTCATCAGGGATGGTATTCTGAAAACAATGTCATCTTTTATGTTGGTAAAACGGTGTTAATCATCATGATAAATATAAATTAGGGCAAATCATTGCTTAATTTCTGCACAAAGCTTGTAGTGCATGCATACAGTGTAGAGGGGCATTTGCAAAAGCACAATGGCTCTAATGTTTATTCTGCATACTTTTGGTTGGTTATGACCATTAACATACTTCTTACTAACGAAAAAGATGACAGTGTAAATATTGCAAGCACTTATGGTGATTTTGTAGAATACAAGGAAATTTCTATCATGTGTGTCCAAACATATGTGCTTCCACTGATATGCAGTATAAATGTATATCAGAAACAGATTCTAAATGTTTACTGTTTCCGACATTCTTAAATAAATTTGTTAGTCCATGACTCAAAATGGGAAAGACACAAAATGTGTTTTCAAATTTATAATGTATCTGAATTTAATTCCTTTATATACATCAATTCATTATATCAAATAATTGCAATGTTAGACCTCAGTTAGAAGCTATATTTTACTAGACACCATAATTTGTTTATATTACCATTTCTGTTTCTAGAACAAGGTAAAGAGCATATCGAACGAAAGTAAATTGAAACGACAGATATCACAAAAACAACAAAATACATGTAACATATATATTCTATGTAATAAAGGAACATCCATAATAAAAAGGGGGAAACAGCAGGAAAGTATAAAACAGAAACACAATTTTTTTAAAAATAAAATAAAGTGATAAGAGTAATCACAAAGTTTCATTTTGATGTTGACCTGTAAATACTGTTCCATTGTAATGCCTAACATTTTAAGGTCTTGTTGAATGGTATATCGCACTATTCCTTCATCACCAATTACTTGTACATATATACCGTACCACAAACTCTTGGCACTTCATGTGGAGTACATCGATGTATGCACAACAACATTTTGCATAACAACCGATTGCTACAATCTTTATGTCTAGCATAATCAAGAATCAAGATCTTAAATATTTTAAGTTAGAGATCCCTGAAGAAATGGACTTAAAATGTCATTTTAAAGAGAGTCTGGGGATTATTTCTTTACATAAAATTAACCAATATTAGAAACTTGCAAGATGCAACAATTTTCACATAAATGTCATGATCTACAATGAACAAATGTGGAGAAAGAAAATTTACCGGTAGATATTGTTTCTTTTGAGATTTCTTGAATGATACATTTATCCGCAAAATGTTAGAGAGTTGACCTGACATTCATTAAAATCATAATATGGTACAAAAATATTTTTTCAAACAATGTGCATTATCAATTTTTAGTGGGCTGTTTTAGATCTAGGCAGAACCTGTATACCAGTATAATTTTTCAAGTAACAACATTATTCTGATACTTTCAAGTTTGCTCCTCCTTCTTCTTCGAAGATCTAATGAACATTGTGGGTTCATAAGCACTGACCTATACTTTATATAAGTTTACATCATATCATCACATAGTATCATGTGATGCCTAACAAGGTGTTTCAAACATAGACAAAATACAAAGTGTATTTAGCTCACCAAAATTTAATCAAAGAAAAGCATTATGGGGTCATTTGAAATGATTATCTCTCATGTAATATTTTTGGTAAATTATTTTTTGAAATAATTTGGAGATGCAAACCCAAAGCAATATTGAGATATTAGGTAGAAAAAAGAAAAGAAAAAAAGAAGAAGATTTAAGCAGCCTCTGCAGGGAAATACATGTATGTTCTTAATAATCATGAGGTTTGCACACAAAAGATAGAAAATAATGTTCACATATTTTTTTCTTCTTCACTACAATCTTTGCGAGATAGATAAGGGGATTTACATATTGAAATGATGCTATCGAAACCTGTATATTCATCATATAGCCCGCTGGTGATATTTGATTAAAAACAACAAGATTGTATTAAACCTCATGTTTCCATAGATTCAAGCATTCATGGATGGCTTTATTGCACATTTAGCAGAAGCCTCAATACTCAAATCATTCTAAAATCAATTAAATATTGCTTTCTGATAATTCACACTTTTATATCTGTAAAGGAATAAAAATACAAATTCTTGATATATTGTGCCATCTTTCTAGTGAAAAGTCTTGAATCTAAATCACTCCCTTTCTTCCAATGATGGCCCAAGTACTACTGGATGAAACTATTTCTTTCTTTTTGGAAATAAATCACAACATATGTGAACCATACTGATATGAAGAAACATGTAAGCTAATTTCAACTTAAATCAGAGTGCATCATACTCAAATCGATTGAATGAAAACAGTAGAAATGATTCTGCAATTAAGAAGACCAGGAATGTTTTCTCACAAAATCATAATAGAAGAATAACCAAATTGATTTGAATGATGATAAGTTGACAATATACACTGATCCACAAAGTGCACAAATATAACAAAAAACAGTATGACTGAAATATGTTATAATCAAAAGGTGTTTACCTATTAACAGACAGATGATCTAGAATGTTACAAAGTATCAGAATTAAGGCACATCACTATTATACCTTGAACTAACTGTAAAGCTTTATAAAAGGCATATATACAAAGCTAAACACAGTCCTTCCAACATGATTCATTTAGACTTTTTCAGGCATTTTCCGGATTTGCTTAATAAATGATCCATGTACATTGCATGCAATTTCAAAACAGAAATTCTAGCTATCTATTCAACTAGCAATCACATTCGTAAATTCTATTCAACACACAGGCATAAAACAGAGAAGACACAAAAATAGAGACAGGTTGTTATTTGTGTTTTTTAAATTCCACTATAACCTTAATAGAATATATTTATACCTTCTTCTTTAGGAAGAAAGAAAATAAAAAAATTGCCAGTTCAAGTTCAACAGCAAATTGACATGTATGCTACAAAATAAAATCATTTCTGTCATCTTTTGACATATGTTCCATGCAGTTGGCATACACAGTTTTATGGAGTGTGCATTACCATAGATAGATCGAAGACAACCATTGATCAAAGTATATTTTTCAAACTATTGCATTTCGAAAAGTAAAACATTATATACAGTCAGCTAACCTTCCCAAAACTTCTCCAAACCAGATTCATCTGGAATGATGTCCAGTATAGCAAAACGTTTTTTTCAAACCAGGAGCAGACAAAACTTTGTTTCTTCAGCTGCCTCAGAGAAAGTTTAAAATTTAACATAAAATTGGCATCTTGGTCAGACATCGGAGAGGAGAGCATTTATATGCTATTACTCCTCCTTTACATCACTAATGATAATTTCAATTACATATAGAGAATTCATAATAAATATCAAACTAGAGAAGTTCATTGATAAAGTGTATAGTTAAGTAACCATTTACAGGCTGGAAAATCACAACTATTTGCTACATTAAGATGAAGTAAGTTGTTAGATTAAATTAATTCTTTCTGCAACAACAACTCCTAATTTGATAACTAGAAAATTATGATAAACTTAATTATTTCATTGATTTCTTTGACATACAAACATGGAAATCAGAGCCATATTTGAATATTTGTGGCTTGTCTCACATTCACACACAATTCATCTTGCATTTGAATCTCATTACTGCCCTTGCCAAAACCTTTAATGCTGACAGTGACTGCGCTCATTTCTCTTCTTTAACATATGCACATCATGGTATAGGTATAGAATTAATGCACACTGATAAGTATGTAACCCAAAATGCAATGCAATACAGCAGCATGATAGATTCGCTCCTTACATCAACAACAATTAATCATTTATAACCAACATACCTGAAATTTATGATGTTCACAAACTCATAGCAAAGTTTGATTGATTGTAAGTACACGTCCACAAAACATTGGAGTGTATATTTTACCCCCACCCCCCCCCCCCCCCCCCCCCCCCCCCCCCCCC
>BEXV01002328.1:43554-53861 GCA_003118195.1 Hemicentrotus pulcherrimus
CCCCCCCCCCCCCCCCCCCCACTCCCTCACCTAGCTCATTTAACACACAAAAGCTTCTAACTTTTGTTATGATATTAACGCTTAACATGTCACGGAACATGATCGACTGTGAGGTACCAAACAAAAATATAATATATTCTATTGTTAAAAAAGTATGGCATCTATTGAACGTGCAGTGGCACTGAATACACCTGTGCGCTTAGAAACATCCGTATAAAGCGCCCTATAAATGTTATTATTATTATTATTATTATTACAATAATGCACAATATCCTATTCATAATATAATACCGTACAGGAGATTTGAAATGCAATTCAATGTCATATTCCAGATTGCTTATATACCATCGTAAAGAACTAAAACATAAGCGTTGAATAGTCCTCTCAGCATTTCATTTGGTTATTGGAATTGAACCTTATATGTTTTAAGTTCCATAGGCTCTACTTCCAGCTGGGCTGTTTTGGAGACCTCTTGTCCATCGTACATAGCAGACAGTGAAGTGGCAACGACTCCTCTGGTACCCACAGAACTCAGTAATGATGACGGATCAATCTGAGTTAGAAAGGAGGGAACAGAGTTTATGATACAATTAAAAGCATGGAAGTCCACCAGAGTTGATAGATCAAGCACAAGAACTAAACATATGAAATGCTCGTGTCATGGCATTTGATTATGAAATCATTGACTGTAATAATTTTAGCCACATGTACTAGCCTCACAAAGATGAATATTCTGTCCATATTTCTCAAATTCATGTTGGGTAATTTGATATCTGACAACAAAAAATGCAAATCCAACATTCATTTCAAAAAGAATTCTTAACCCAAATATTCAGATCTTGGATACATCTTTAAAATTTAGTTTTTTAGTTTTCACCTCTTTCTAAAGTTTTGGTACACAGCAGTATGCAAAGATACTAATATTTAACTCTAAATGAAAGAAGAACTTACCCGTCCCTCGTTTGTTGCACATTGAATGCCTGCAGTTGGAAAACCGCAATCAAAACCTTTCCTGTGCAATATCAACAAGGCCTCACGCTTGGGCTTGAGTGGAGTAGTTTCTTGTGAAACTCTTGTCCTACAAAAAAATTAACAAGGATTTAAATCTTGTATTTCATTCAAGCAATATAAAGGTTATTATTGACTTTTTTTTAGCATATATCATTATAGCAGTAAACGGATATTAAATGTAGGCTACAGGAATAGTCAAAAGGTACACCACTGAAATATGCCTCCATATCTACCGGTACATGTTAATTCAATTATTTATCATCATATTCATCAACATACCTCGAGGATGATTATCCTCAAGATTTTCACCAATAAACTGACCATAATCATTATGAATATCATGACAATTATCATCCTCAGCGTTGACAGCTACCACCATAAGCATATCATTACCATTAAACCATCATTATTTCTTCACCCTCATAACCATCTTCATTTCATCTCATTATTATCATCAACATCATCATCATCATCAGCAATGCAATCATAATCATCATCATTATCATCTTCATCAGCATCGGCATCATCGGCATCATCATCATCATCATCGGCATCATCATCATCATCATCAGCATTGTCATGACAGCCACCACCATAAGCATATCATTACCATTACCATTTAACCATCATTATTCCTTCACCCTCATCACCATCTTCATCTCATCATTATCATCATTATCATCATCCCATCATCATCATCATCATCATCACCATCATCATCATCATTGCCATCATCACCATCATCAGCATTGTCTTGACAGCCACCACCATAAGCATATTATTACCATTACCATCATTATTTCTTCACCCTCATCACCATCTTCATCTCATCATTATCATCACTATCATCATCATCATCATCATCATCATCATCATCATCATCACCACCATCATCGGCATCATCATCATCATCATCATCAGCAGCATCATCAGCATTGTCTTGACAGCCACCACCATAAGCATATCATTACCATTACCATTTAACCATCATTATTTCTTCACCCTCATCACCATCTTCATCTCATCATTATCATCTTCATCATCATCGTCAGCATCATCATTATCATCTTCATCATCATCACCATCATCGACATGATCATCATCATCATCATCAGCATTGCCATCATCATCATCATCACCACCACCATCACCATCATCATCGTCAACATCATCATTTTCTGAAGCTCATTATCTTCATAGTGACCACCACCAGCAAAATCAATCACCTCTATCATTCAGAAAATCCTTTCATCAAGGTCAAATATGAATCTAGCATACACAGTACCCACCTGAAATTTAATAAATGAACATCACACGGTAATGTTGTATCTATAAAACTATGCCCTGCTAGGAGCTTATTCTGTGAGTTTTCTCCAACCTCTGGAACAGTTCCATGGTGGATGTAAATAGGATTATTTAGACTGGCAGCATGATGGTGACTCTGAAGAGATGGATAGCTGATTGGAATGTTGGATGCCTATTGCATGAAAATACAACAACAAAAATGCATTGGTGTTAAGAAGAAAGCAAGACGGCTCAGTGGTAGTGCAGTATAGTAGTATGGTAACCGGGAGGTCCCAGGTTCAAAACTAAAGTAAATGTGCTAGCTACTGCCATTTGGTAAGGCATTAATCCCCATTACCAAGTCCCTCAGTAAGAACTTAAAGCTATCAGTCCCCTGATAGCTTACTTACAAGCATACATATGTTTTCTTTAATAGCAGTCAGGTAAAAACAAACAATTCAACCACCAACTTTGTACTATGCATTTTACATGACAAAACAGTTCTCTTCTAACAAGTATTAAGCATGTTTACTGATAAAACAACATGCTATGATAACATGCAAAAGATTTTTACAGGCATCAAACATCTAGATAATAATCAATAAATCTGTGGCAAATAAATTTTGGTCTCGACAACAAAAAAATTCTGCTCTAAAACTGCAATTTAATCTTCAATTTTCTATCTCCAGGCATCAGCAAGCTACATCTCATGCCTGTGCATAAATGGTGAAGGAATTGGTATTGATCAAGAGATCCAGAGATAAAGATATAAATTGACATTTAAGAGGTTAAAAACAAAGGAAGGACAAAAAAAGTACACACACACAAAACGAAAATGAAAAAAAAAAACAACTAGAAGGAACTTCGATTGCATGCAGTCGAAAATGATGCCTCCGTCATAGAGCGATTTTAGAAACCAAATCAGAAGCAATGTTTCAAATTGAAGTTCAATTGTAATCCATTATCAGGTCAACAAAATATCATGATTACAAGCTATTTCTCATATACAATGTATGACCCTTCGATCTTTGACCTCATAACCCTAAAATCTCATCAGTTCATTGGCTTTGCAAGATATACATGTCCTAGGTTGATTGTAATCCATCCGTCAGTTCTAATGAGAATGCTTTCACAAGCTATTTTTGCATACAAAATGAGCCCCATGACCTTTGACCTTATGACTTCAAAATCTATTCAGTTCATTGGCTCAGCAAGATACATACATGTCCTAAGTTTAATGGTAATCTGTCCATCGCACTAATGTCCTTTGGCAAGACATTGATCTACATTTGCCACACTCCACCCAGGTGAAGGGGTACCTTGTAGGAATTTATTCCTTGAAACGCAGCGCGCGTAACAGCTGCACTGCTAAAGCCAGGGTGATTATGCTGCATTATTGTAGAGTGCTTAGAGACTTCTGCATAGGAAGTGTTAGGCGCTATATAAGCAAGGATGATTATTATTATTATTATCTGTTCTACTGATAATGTGATCACAAGCTATTTTTCCATACATAATGAGCCCTGTGGCCATTGACCTCGTGAACCCAAAATCTGATCAATTCATCAGCACTGCAAGTTACATACATGACCAAAGTTTGGCAGGAATCCATCAGTCGGTTTTTGAGATAACGCGATAATGAAAACGGGACATACGGACAACCCGAAAACATAATGCCTCCTGCTACTTCGTAATGGAGGCATAAAAATGGTAAACCAATGAGAAACCACAGGTGAGTTGAAGGGAAATCATGCAAAACCACCTTCAGTAAGGGAAACTTGCAGCGGTGCATTCCATTATTAATAGGGGCCATGGTGCTTCCACATTTGACACAAGCAAACATCCCCTCACCTTATATCCTCCCAGCATTCCCCAGAGTGAGAATGGTATGTTCCTAACCTGAGTATTGCCTATGTGTCTCCTCTCTACCTGTAAGAGAAAGTAGTCCGGGGTCAGCTTGTTGTCGGTGACCCCTTGCTGGAGACCCCTTGAGTCATCCTGCATGAGTCGACGGTCAAGCACTACCTCAAGCCATCCTGCGCAAAGAAAGAATGGAATAAGGTGAAATCAACGAACAATATGATGCTCACATAGTCATAGTGACATGCATGCCTACATAGAGGTGTTATTGAGAATCAATCCAGCCTCTACATTTTCAAATTATTTCAAACTAGATGGAACTTCGACTGCGCGCAGTCGAAAATGATGCCTCCGTCAAAGAGCAATTTTACAAACCAAAACAGAAACAATTTTTAAAATTCAAGTTTGATTGTAATCCATCTTTGGGTTTTAAAGATAATGCATACACAAGCTATTTATAGGCATACATAATGAGCCACATGACCTTTGACCTGATGACCCGTAAATCTAATCAGTTCATTGGCTATGTATAAGATACATACATGACTTATATTTGGCAGGAATCCATCAATCGGTTCTTAAGATAACGCGATCACGAGCCATTTTTGCATACATAATGAGCCCTGTGACCTTTGACCTTGGATCTCGTGACCTCAAAATCTAATAAGTTCATTGGCTCTGTGAGATACATACATGACCCAAGTTTGGCGGGAATCCATCAATCGGTTCTTGAGATAACGCGATCACAAGAACGGGATGTACGGACGGACAACCCAAAAACATAATGCCTCCGGCTACTTTGTAGCGGAGGCATAAAAAGTGGATTTGCTATTTTTCATATTCATTTTTGACAATAAATGAAATAAAGTAGTGAGCCAAAATAGGACATTTGCTTGTACATAAAGAGCCAGTTCAATTAGATAATGTGATCCAAAGTGCAGTGAATGAAAAAAAACCATGAAGCGATGAGATAAATACTCAATGCTGTAATTACTTAGAATCAAAATTGCATAACACAGGGCTGTGTTTTAGAGGAATTCTCACGCCACCAGGCTCTAAAAATAAAATTGTAAAAAAAAAATTTAAAAAAAAAAAATTCAAAACCTCCCCCTCGTTTGGCAAAAAAGATGTTTGCATACGATCACCCTTGAATCAGTTCCCCAAAGTTGCCAGCCCTGATAACATACCATATTAAGAAAAAATATGAAATTCGAAAAAGCCCAACTAAAATCCCTACCCACTATTTCACATAAAACAATGACGCTGGTAAAGATATTACTAGATAGTTCTCGTGAAGTAACTCACTTGCGCACGCTATCCTTGACGTGCCGCGCGGAGAAGCTACATGTAGCTGAGGCGAGGTCAACCATCCCCATTATCATATTTGAATATTCGTTAGCCGCCATTTTGATTTCTGTATGTCAGAATGCTTGACGTGGGTCATCGAGAAGCAGCCAAAAGCTTGGTAAGTCCTTTTAATTTTTATTTTTTTCTATGTCGTGGGGAAGGGGGGTAAAAAGGGAACTTTTAGGGACTGACAATTGCCTAGAAAATTACTGCAATTGGAGATAAATGATGTATCTAGGCCTATTTCTCCCCAAGTTTGTCATGTTTGTGGGAGGGGCCTAATGGCTAAAATCTAGCTGTGATATCTTCAACGTACGATGGTATAGGCGATCGTTCATTCTCTATATCCGGAGGTCTAGTGGAGCCAGACGTAGTCTCAGTGGAACAACCGACAATATAGAGACTGAAGCTTTCGGTCTAGTCTACACCAAGCCCATCTAATATTCACATGGTCTAGTAATCAATTCGTCCTCTTATCATTTGGTCTAATCTCCAATTAGTCTACTACCTATTTAGTCTAGACGAATAAGTAGATAAAATGACAGTAGATGGGATGGGTATAGACCAAAGGCAGAGCTTCCAACCTTGTGCGGCCAAAAAAAGGAACCATGCTGGCAAAAAAAAGAAGGAATTTCAAGAAAAAAAAAGGAATNTTATTTTGGTATTATCACTATTTTATTCTTTCTGAGAATTTTTCTCTTCAAGTATGTTTTCAAGTTATTTTTTGATTGAATTTATGACCAAATTGAACATTTTTAGAGCAGTTGTTTGCGGTAGGTTAAAAAAAAATAAAATTGAAAAATGTTAAAATCCTAATTTATGAAGAAAAAACGTACTACCGTATTCTGGAGGAAAAAACAGAGTAATTCCGACAAAACGGAATGGTTGGCAGCTCTGCAAAAGGAATAGACCGATTGGGAAGTAAACAAACGGCAATAAACTTTTTTTCCTTACCTTCTTTCAAACCACTCACTCCTAGAGGCTGTGCTGAATGTAAGGTAAGCCTTGTTGAGCTATCTTCTATATAAGCCATAGCTGGCATGGGATAAAAATGGGCTTGAAGAGGTAGCTTGTCTAAGATTTTCCTTTTTTGCATCTATGATGATTGTAAAAGATAAGAGAAGAATATGTTCAGTAGTCATGATTTACAATTGATACAGCTATATAATGATGTGCTAAAAAACAGTTGCATGTCATTCATTGCTCCATACATTACAAGTAAGAAAAAAAAAGGAAAAAAAGAAAGAAAAATTCTAATAATAACCATTCTGTTAATTTAGTCTATGTGAGGGTGTTAACCAAACCAGTCTACTCGCCAAGACATTTAACTGTTAACTGAAAATGTTTCTAAATTGCAATAGAAGTAATATTTGAAGCTGATAGTATGACTACAGTATAGGAACATAAAACCCCTTGCGTTGAGAGCAAAACGTGTTTTGGTGATCGGTACACTTCAAATCTCTCAGATCAATGTTGGGAAAACTAACCTGAAATCCATTAAGATCTGTGTAAAAGACACGATCTGAGTTTCTCACGTCTGATTTTATTCTCATCACAAGCTCTTTATTCTGCATATTCCTGATATCTAAGATGTTTTTAATTGATAGAGCTGTACCATCAGCACCTGCAGATATGAAGATAAATAACATTTCATTGCACACTGGTGACGTACATTCAACATGAAAATTCTTTATATATTTTTTATCTCCTTTTAAAACTCTATAAAATTACCTTCAACAAACATCTGTTGATAATAGCATCAGATAAAATGCTATTGGACTACTATTTAAATTGCACATTCCTCCTTGTTCACCAATTTTGGCAAAGAGTTCACTCACCCCCTCCCCCCTAAAACACACCACTACACACTCCAGGTTGTAAATTTCACAGTTGATACATAGCTGAGGTGTAAATTTCAGTGGAAGTGTAAATTTCACAGTTGATGCATAGCTGAGGTGTAAATTTCAGTTTATACATAGCTGAAGTGTAAATTTCACAGTTGATGCATAGCCGAGGTTTATTATTTGCCGGTGATAAAGCTGCACCCTTGTATAGGCTGCACCCCCGATTTTGACCTTAAAAAAAAAAAAAAAAAAAAAAAAAATTGGGACGTAGTCAGGATCGAACCCGGGCCCACACATGTAGATTGGGGATTGAAGCCGGCGCCTAAGACTGCGCGACTATCCTGCACCGATGCCTTGGCTCACAGTTCTTTAGTGATGTATACATTCAAATGGATTGAAAACGGCGACTTCGTGTGCTGGATGCATTAAACGGCCCCTTATTTTACTTTTGCAATGCATTGGCACGAACTTTGATCAAGATCTATCGGCAGATGTTGTTTTTTGAAGATTATATGCGTCTTCATGTCAACAATGCAAGGTAAAATTGTTGGTAAGATGTGTGAAAATGTCCTGTTCCATAGTGGTATAGTTATTGTTCCATTCATAGTCCCATATGTGCAAATTTGTGCTGGTTTTGGCTTGATTTTTTTTTTTTTTTTACTCCGTTGTCGTATATACGCCTCACCCCGACTTTTTGATTTTTTCTCTCCCAAAAATACTGTGGCGTTTACACCAGCAAATACGGTAAATATCACAAAGCTATGTCCTGTGTAATTTACAACCTGTCAATCACAGATACCTCAATTGTGCCATGACCTACATCTCTCTAAACCAATCAGAATTCCATGATGCTGGAATATAATGAATCCACATGTATTGATATTTCCTTTCTACTATATACAAATAATGAATGGTTATGAGTTCAATAGTGCGAATATTTTCATGAGTTGAAAGATTAACATTCTATTCAACCAGGCATCAGCCGAGTTGAATAGAATTAACGTTAATCTTTCAAGGAATGAAAATATTCGCACTATTAAATGAATGAAAAGCATTCATTATTTGTTTTATACAGCATGAAGAAGTTTTAATAGAACGTTAATCAACAAATTATGCTTTACTCCTTATATTAAAGATGAATTAAAGTTGGAGTCAAGCCTTCTCGGTTACATTCAGATTGCCTTCACGTCAGATACACGCAGGGATACGCGCGCGCACGTCAGAGAGGTACGCAGTCTGCATATAACCAAAAATGCACGACCGTGCAATATAACATCTATTGAATATCATGTGACTAATAATCCTCCAATCAAATGACAAGGATCCACGTAGGTGTTGTATAATACAGTATATGTAATGAATAGCCAACATCAAGAAGAATATATAAAAGAAAAAGCACTGAATTTTTCTGGACACATGTGATATCAGGCAACAATGAAATGACAAGTTTACATCAGTTAAAAGTATTAAATCCTACAGAGAGCAATAAATTAACCTACTCAATAAAATTTTTCTCCTACAAACGATATTATAGATATAGGTAATGAGCAGTCTTTATATCTTTTATATATCAAATTCACACAAAAAATCTATAAAGAAATCTTACCTTATCCCTTTCTTGAGTAAGGACTGGTTTAATAAAACATCACAGAAAATCTGAGACACTGTCTGTTAATCTTTGCTAGAAAGATGACTGAATTTTACAATCATTTGAGAATCGCAGACAAAAAGCACTGTATGGTATCCACGCTCGCACAAAGTAATTTCTAACTCACAAACCAATGGGGATCTCATCAAAATTTACTTTTTTCCAGTACCCGGAATCTTTCGGGAATCCCACTTATGAACTATTAACCGTTACTGGCATTGTTCAATTCTTTACAGGAATGGCTAAAATCACGACTCCAATTTCGACCACTCAGATGGCTAGATTTCTAAAGAGAGGTATAAAACAAGTAATAACAAAATATAGAAATTACTAAAAGCAGTATACCTACCTGGTGTATTTGATAAAATAACTGTATGCCTGACACAGTAGAGTATGACCTCTACGCGGGACTCTAGAGGGCCTCTCGTCACTCGGATAGGAATTTGGGATGGAGGGTCAAGAGGCTACAAAAGTTTTTAAAAACAAAAACATATACAAATAATCAAACAAACTCAACAATTACAAAAGATGAATTCACTGGCTTGCAGTTTAGTTTTTTAATGTTTTTATTCACAATAACAATAATAAGTACTGCGCTGAATCTTTGATGTGAAACAATTTTCAGATTGAAGTTTGAATGGGATATTGATAATTGCAACATCAATGCCAAAAAACACATATGTTTGTTTTCCAGAAATTCACCTTGCATTAATTTTGCGAAATTGATTTAACAAAAGTAAAAAGTGTAAGTATGTAAGTATCCTGGACATAACCCTATGACACAACATTCTAGCAAGGTATATATGATGCCTGAATATATCCACATCAAATTCCTTCACAACACCCTTTTTTGCTGTTAATAATGCTATAGAAAATCATGAATATCATAAACAGACAGTAAGTTAAGCAGACAACTCGATAATTAATGCTCTATGACCTCATGCATAGCAAGTTCTGATTTTAAGAGAAAATTCCCAAATTAAACACAAATGAACTTTCGACCAATCTTTTTTTTCTTTTTTCATTTGATTTTTGTACTTTGGTTTACTCGTAATCATTCATCTAGGAACTTCTAATAGCTCGTCAGGTGCAGAGTAGAGCCCACTGCAGACTAAATGATCTGATTACAATCCAGTTTTTGAAAAATTTGCAATAATATTTAATACGTACATTAAACTAGATGGAACTTCGACTGAGCGCAGTCGAAAATGATGCCTCCGCCATAGAGCAATTTTACAAACTAAAACAGAAACAATTTCTAAAATTCAAGTTTGATTGTAATCCATCTTTGGGCTTTAATGATAATTCATGCA
>BEXV01002329.1:0-20381 GCA_003118195.1 Hemicentrotus pulcherrimus
AAAAATGATCCTGTTAATCGTAACCCATTGAAAGATGTTTGCATTCATATGATTCTAGGCTTCAAAATCAATGTTTATTGAATACATCCTAGGTTGTTAAGTTAATGAAATAACTCTTACTGTATATTTTGTGATCGCTCCATTTGGCTCTATCGGTGGCATCCAAGAAATTATGCATGCAGTTGGAGCATTTTCAACAGTAAGTCCTCCAGGTATACCAGGTACTAAAAAAAAAAAGAGAAAAAATATGAGAATTGATCATTTTCCCTGACATAGTCAATGTACTATAAAGCTAATGCGTTTGGATAATGTGCTTATTAACATACATACATTCAGTTTGTACTATCATTAGTTGCTTCATACATGTATATGTACATGTACATATATGAATACATGTTATAGAAGTTTTGTTGTTAAGTGGTTTTAATGCTTGAGATATAGGGCTCGTTCAGATATGATGCAGCAAACCGCCGCAAAAAAGCTGCCATGTTTCTTAAAGAATGGCAAATGCAACTATTCATTGAGCTGTGTTTTTTAATATAAGATACAGAAATGTGACATGTAAAACACTTTTAAAAAAGCAGAACAAACTCAGCGTTTGGCCGAGACATATCTGAATGAGGCCTTAATGTTTTGCAGTGTATCCCTGGCACAGCATTTATGTCCATAATGTTCCACTCTGCCAAGGTGTAATAAATGGGTACCCAAAACTGAATGGTACATGTACGCCAACATCATTTTGACTTGAATCTTTAAACATTGTAAAATTTACAAAGGGCTTGAATGCTTCCCAGGAAGAGGAGAAATTTTAATCTTTTTAAAGCCCCATTTCTATTACCATGGCAGAATAAAATAGGTGGCTGCATCTCCAATATGCCCTTGCCTACATGCAATTTATTTGTAATCATGATTTTTCACCAACAGATTTTTTCAATGATATGCTTCACGTATGTTTCAAATGAGTAATTAATGAATCTGTAGAAAATTCATTGTTTAACTTGATAACTAAATCACATATGATGTAGATAAACATTCCTAAGGCACCTCTTTTATTTCCGATACAGTATAAGCCAATATTTTTGTGTATACCGGTAGATACCGGTATTTTTGTTGATCAAGAGGTCCAGGAAGATTTGTGAATGATTAAATTTGCGTAAAGACACATCCACTACCCATAATATACTTTTCAATCATTATCATTCCAATAACTTGGATCATGAACTCATTCTTGAGTATCATAATATTTCAGGAGAATTAAATCAAAATAATCTACTGAAGTGCCCCATTAGGATTAATGTTCAATTCAATTCAAGGTTTTATTTCAAAAAACATATCGGTAGAGTCCAATGATACACATGCTGCAGCTAAAAAGCAGAAATGTATGTGTTTACATATAAATAGGAAAGAATATCCATTCACAAAACATATCTACATTATCATACAATAAAACCATGACAGATAAAACACTGGTCTGGTTAAAAAGACAACTATTCATATATACAAATAAAAAAAAGTTACGTTTGGAAAGAAACACTTAAAACAATCAGCGATTGTTAAGAAGATCAATAAAATATGGAATTGCACTTTGTTTGAAACAATAGGTTCTGCATTTATATTGACTATACTTGTGTTTATTTTGTAATGACATGCCAACAATTTTTCGTTCAGGAATCCAGCCTTTGCGTCTCAAACTGCGCTGCGTGGCCCAGAGATGGCTAGTGCTATAGCGTAAAGTAATTTACAGGACTAATATGATTTATCTATTCTTAATTAACCTGTGTGACCATTGAAATATCATATTAATTTAATACTGATGCTCCATAATCTGTACATACCAGCTTCTAAGGTTCTAAAAGGGTCAGAGGATGGTGATTCGTCACTATACTGGTTCCCTTGTATTTGGTTGCTATTATATGCTACTATACTGATGCTGTAGTTTGTATATGGTGTAAGCCCTTGAAGAGTATCGCTGGTTCGGCTTCCAAAAGCAGCTGTAATAAACAATACAAGAGAAGAAAATGAAACACAAACATGAACGTGCCTCTAAGCCATGCATTATCACTTTTAGCCGTGCGATATCGCTTTTTTATGAGATTTTTGTTTGCATGGTAGTCGTGGTAGGAAAGAATGATACACGGTTACATGTTTTCATTAGACATATTAGATTGCCTAGATTCTAGAACCCATTTTATAAAGCATTATTACCCTCACACTTCTTAAAGCTAGTGCTGTAGCCCGGAAGGCTTACCGGGTTCTAACCCGCCTCGTTGAGCCTTTCGGGCCGGACCACCTCCGGGCCGAACTGTAGCCATGATTAGATCAACTCGGTTACTAAACCCGGCAGTAAAAAAGGTTTTAAATGGCTAATTGTTCATTATCTACTTATCTTTCATCACGATAAAACCGTCAAAAGTAACTGTAAACAAATACAGCATGATGGCTTGATCTTTCACATCTGTTGACCTGTCTTCGCAATACACACTGCACACATAGATTTTGTGTAGTGTGTACAGGTACTGTGTGTATGTATCTCCCTGGCCGGCTCTAGCCCTGCCTGCAAGTGATGTGACTGATCAGCTTACTGTACTGACCAATCAGAGAGTTTTCCCCGAGTGGGCGGAGAGTGAAGCCAGCATAAATTAAAGTTCAGTGACTGCTGGCACAGTAGAACAGATGATTCATAAATTATGAAGTTTGTTGACCTAGCTGATAGCTGGTATAGTGAGTGGCAAATTTACATAATGTGTATGAGAGTGTGTATGTGAAAATTTGTTATGCTTGAGGTGTGGAGGCTGAGCTGAGCTGAGCTGAAGTCAGCAGAGAGTTAAATTTAAGAGTATTCAGTAATTTCATCATCAAATTACTTCCTGATCAAGCGGATTTATTCAATTTATTAGCAAACAATACTAAAGCTAACTTTTTCTCTGAAGATAATTATTAGGGTCCATCCTCTCTTATTATTCCCCCGTCTCTCCCTGCCTTAATTCTTAACCAAAATTGAACAAAAAGTTTTAGCCCAGATTAAAAGAAAAAAGAAGAACAAAAATGAGTAGTGTGTGAAATGTTATTAATATTCTATAGAGATGAGTAGGAAAAAGAAGTTATCTTCATCATCATTCTTCCTTCCATCTCTACCTTTTTTTCAATTCTATTTTTCATCTTCCGAATATGTTTTAAACCTATTTCCCCCTCAAATCAATTTGATCTTCTTTCTTTTAAAAGAACAGAATTATTTACTTCATGTAGTATTTCCCACGTTTTCTTTTCTTTCTAGTTTCTTTCATTTTCCCATGATCCCCCCAAAATTCATTCACACCTCTTAAGCCATTATGTTGCAGAAATTTAGAATACAAAAACATTCCCTATCGAAGAAGAATGCATGCCAGACAGCTTGGGCCCAGCTTGGTGTAACATTACACTGCGGTTTCTTTGATCAGGGTTCAAAGGTTCAACCATGCAGCCTTGTCCTGCTATCGCGCACATTCCAAAATATATGCAAATGCGGGCTAAGCGTATAGCATGTGCCTTACATGTGACCACTGTTTTTAATTGGCAGACAAACAGACCAATCATAGTAGAGCATGTTGGATGGGCACTCTCACAGGGAAATGAGCTAGTTTTAGGATGCCTACATAGTACATGTAGCTCGCCTTATGCTTCATCTTTTTTTTAGGGAGTGGATTCCCGAGTGGATTAAGGGTGATAATTTATGCTGACCTGGGACTTATGTCTGGAACACAGACAGCATGATAAACAAAATGTAGCGACGTGGCCTCTATTCAGGACAAGGTCGGTAGGTCACACAAGATGTGTTTGTACTAGCCTTTTAATAGCTTTCAAATAGATTCTAGTCAATATTATTTCAGTCCAACACTGTCCGGGTTACCGGACCTTTCCGGGTCCCATTAAGGAATTTGGAAAATTGCCGGGTCGGGCCGGGTCCGGGTTTTGGGTTCCGAGCTACAGCACTACTTAAAGCACAGTTTAAGGCTCACTGATTCCCATACCATACCATACATACATGTACCACAGAGACACTCTCTAATAGATCAGGTTTATTTTGGCCTACATATATCACACATTGTTCTTCAAATTGACAAGTATAAAATTCTCCTTTCAAAGCTCTTTGTTCTAATAAAATAAAATGTCTCAGAAACAGTTAACATGGGTAGAAAATTAGTTAAAAAGTTGCTAAAATGGCTAATTTCCATCTTTAAAAGTGCCTTTAAATCCTCTCAAAGTGTTGCCAATTAAAATATTTAACAGGTTATTTTCCCCCTTAAAATTCTTGGCACCATATGCAATGTGGTCATGCAACAGAAATGGACACAATATGTGCAGAAATGTTTGCCTTTTCTTTCCATGCATCAGAAATATTTTGGGGGGCTCTTAATAAAATGTTACAGAGCCAAAACACAAAATGTGGGTTGCTTGGGCTAAATACGGACCAAACCAGTGATTTGCAAACAGCTACAGATAAATCAACTTTTTCCTACAGATCTTACAACATTGAATCATTTTCAATACTAGATCTTGTATCGTCACTTAACCCTACAAAGGCTGGGTTATTTTGGTGCCATGGAGTGGAGAAACATTCTGCAACTTGGCACGAACATAGAGTATCTCATAAAGATATGTCCAGTAAGTTTCTTATCTATATCTCAAATGGATTATGAATTATGGCTAAGTATTCACATATCTGTAAATTGACAATTCTGCATTGTGTACAATACACAAAGGGAAGGTTAATTCTTGGCTAGGCAAATGCAGCGCTATGATTTTTTTTTATTTTTAAGTTTGTGATCAAAAGATGCGTAAGACTCTAGATAAATTCCTGGAAGCTTGCAGTGCAAAATACTAATCCTTGAGCGTATTGCGAGGAGGGGAGGTGTGGATTCTACCCCTAGCCCTTTTAGGGTTAAAATTATTACCCTGACCAATGTTAACTACCAGAAGGACTTACTGTGAGTTACAAGCGTATTTCCACCTTCAACTTTAGCTGTGAGAGTGTATCCATCAATAGGTCCATTTGTATCCAATGGCTCGTCCCATTGTACAAACACCTCTGTTGCTTGTATATTACTTATAAGCACATTCTGAGGCTGAGACGGCACTGAAATGGAGTCAAAAGCGATCATCAATATAGGAAAATATGTTTCATCAATAAAACTTAAGTATGAAAATTAAATGAATCATGGATTTTAAGGCTTAATCATAATTTGAGATCAGGGGTCTAATGGTTCCTGAAAAATACAAATTGAATGAAGGTTAGATTCTTGAATGATAAATACTGCTACGTATTCATATTGCACAACAAATAGTTATCAGTTCCCCCTTTTAGTAACTTAGCAAAACTGGGTACAAAATTGAAAGGCTAGTTAAACTAGTTAAATACATATATAAAACAATCCTCTAATATTTTTTTTATGCAAGGGTGTTTATATTTATTGTGGAAGAAAGTTTATATTAACCTTCAATAAAAAATCATAGAACGATAAATGGCAATGTAAATGCAGAAAATATATATGTGACCACTCATACACTAAAATACATGTGTGACTTTTTCAATTAGGGTGACAAAAGAATGAATATACATGCAGGATAGTGATCATACTTCCAGCTAGTGTTCGTTGGGGTGGAAAGTCCAGAGGTTCACTGCTTCCAGCAAGATTCACACAGATCAGCTGAAACTTGTAGGTGGTGTAGGGCTCCAAGCCTTTCACTACGACACCCGGTGATGTACCTCCCACAGCTTGCTCTGTCTCATTGGTGCCTTGAATCCCGTATCTGGCTGTGCAGTTGATGTTGTCGTCATTGCCTTGTAATGTGAAGACCCACACAAGTTGAAGTTGCATGGAGCGGACATCGAGATATTCTGGACCAGCAAGTTCTGCCACCTCTGTGAAAGATACAGGAAAAGAATGGTAAAAAGTTGGTAAAAAGTTTTTCATTCATAGTTGGTGTTTCAGAGGTGTTGTAGGGTCAAGGGTTCAAGTACCTAAAATTACACTTGCTCTTATCACTCCTTGATTCATTATTATTAGTTAAATGATAGAATGTGGATACCATTGTGGTTTGAACACAACTATTTCATACACAGGACCTACCTACTGGAGCACCATTGATACCAATCTCAAACAGCTTAAAATCTGTTGCAGCTTTAAAAAAAAATAATCTAAATTGTTATAATTGAATTCTTACATGTAATGCACAAATATACTATTTTTATCCTGACTGTGACTCCCGACCTTGAATATTCTATTCTAAAAACTTCCTTTTCTCTCCCCTCATTCTTCTTCTCACCCCCATTCTTTACCTTCTCTTCCTATTTCTCTACTTTCTTACATCCATCATCCATATCATTTCATTGTTTTCGTCTGTATACTTTGCTTTTTTTATTATTATACTTCTACCTTATTATGAAGTGTTTTTTCATAAAAGAAACTAACTGAAAAAACTGACATAAACAAGCATACCTGGGAAATAGCAACCGGCTGAAAAGCTCCCAAATTAAAGGTCGGTCACACAGGGAGGACGCATGGGGAACGCACGGCCAGCGCATTGGAAATTTGCCGACACCAAATGCATAGCGTGTTGCTAGCGCGCTGAGCGCATACAGGGCGCAAACAGTGCGCATACAGACCGTACACAGAGCGCACATGATAACAACTTCCAGGAATGCACAGCGTGTTGCTAGCGCATTGGACGAATGTTCAACGCATGCACCACGTTCTACGACGCACGCCCAGGGCATTGGAAATCGGAAAAGGCCGTGTGCCCAACTTTTGTCATGATTTGGGAAAAGCTCGCGAGCTGACAAAAAATGCACAGCGTGTAGCTAGCACGCTGTTCGTATACAGGGCGTGTGCCCTGCGTATGTCTGGCGCTGGTCTAGCACGCTCCACGCATGTATGACGTGCCTTTGGCGTGTACATTCATGCGTCGAGCTCCGCACACACTTTTGAGCATGCTAAAAAAAAACCGACGCACACAGCGAATGACGACGAATGCATAGTGCCGGTCCAGCCTTGGTCCAGCGCGCCCGACGAATGAGTAACAAATGATGACGAACGACAACGCACTGGCCCAAATTGCAAATTTCCTATGCGCTGGCCGTGCGTCCCCCATGCGTCCCCTCTGTGTGACCGGGCCTTAAGGGAGTGGAGATAAAGAAAGAGTTGAGAGGGCATACATTGTAATTGAATCCAATGATTTCATTAAGTATCTGTATCAACAGTCAAAGAACATCAATCAAAGAAAAGAAAAGAGAGTTAAAAAGTTGATATTGAAGAAAAAATACTTTCACTCTTACCTTGGACAAAGATGGTAAAATCAGCGCTGTCGGTCACATTCCGAGCTCCGTCAAGAGCCAAGCACATAAAAACTCCATTATCTTCTCGGACAGTGTCAGATATCTTGAGCACACTGAAGTAATACGTCCCTCCATTTCCCATTTTTTGGCTTGGTACAATGCTAGTCCTGTTTATACCATCCACTAGTCTCACTCCATTCCGCTCCCATGCTATGCTTGCATAACTGCTCGAGAACACGGTACAGTTGAGACTTGCCGTTTGGTTCAGTTGGATACGATCCTCACGTTTGCTGAGTTGAAGATCAATTTTACCAGGAACTGAAAGGAGCAGTACAGAATTTTAAAAATCCATGAAATTGAGCTGGTTATCCAAAGTACAACAGGCAACAGGCAACAGGCAACGGTACAATCTGGTAGGTATCATTTGCAATGCAATGCTGAAATCTCAGAACAATCTGAATGTTGCAAAATATATTCACAATAATTTCCTAACGGATATGTTCACAATACTTTTCTTTGCAAACTGCCTATAGGTTTCAAATTACCTGTATTTGGGACTTGTAAGTAATGACCCTTTAATTTACGGTATGTATTGTGTCGAAGCATATACATATAGAACAGTAAGAGAGATATCTGCATGTACTTCATAACAAAATTCCAATTTTGTTTTCACACTTTAATACTTTTTGGATGTACATGTAAAAATCAACCGGATTTTGACATTTTCAATTCGTATGACAGTTCTGTATGAATGTATAGTTTGTTTTTACACGTTCATCAACTTTTCTTGCTACTCACCAACAACAGCAACTGAAATGTCTTCGCTTGATGCATTAAACTGGTCTCCTTTTGTCACAGCAGTGCAGCGGTACGTCCCTGTATCTATGGCATCGGCTTCCAGGATGGTGATGCTGTACATTCCCATGTCAGGGTACCCATTCGTTGTACCTGGGAGTTTGACACTATCTCTGTACCAAGCAACTTCATCCAGGTCTATCCCTGCGAGATTGACCTGACAAGCTAGTGTAAAGGCGTCGCCCTTTGATATTGTATCGGTAGATGTCCGGCTTGCTGTGACATTAACCTCGCCTGCAAAGAGTTAAAGTACCATCAAAGTCATGGTGAGGGTACTTATTACAAATTATGTTCTTGTTTTACAACATGAAGTTTTTCACGCAACATACTGCAAGGAATAAATTCATCACACTTTGTCATTCTATATTTGGAATACCGTCAAATTGGTATAGATGAAACAGAAGTTGCAGCTTTTCTATAATCTGTTTAGGCCAGGAAAGTATGCAAAAAGGTCTTAATGTTCAACAGATTCCTAGTGAGCATTCTGTGAGCAATTTTAATACAGTAGTTTATGGTTATGGGCACCATATTAAATTACCAGTAAAGCGTTAGTCACATCCCACCGTGCTTGTTTTTAGTCCGTACGGTTTTTGGGGAGTCCACGGCCGCCACGTTTTTCTGAAAACGTAGGGAGGGAGTGGCAAAGGCAGGGAGGGAGTACCGGCAACGCGCGTCACACGCACTGTGTAAGTACGTGGCCCGCACGCCACGCCTGGCCGTGAACGGTTGCGTGCATCGTACGTTGCGCACGTGGTAAGTGCGTTGTACGTGCTTACAACGTTCTGCTCACGTATGGTGTCCTTACTCACTCGCATGTTGTAAGTGCGTGCACGTGCGATGAACTCATGTTTATATAGGACGACATTCCGCTGTTCTCCAGAAGTCCCAGCTGTTGCTGCCTCAAGATGCCGCCCATTCCACCGAAGAGACTATCTTCTGCATAAATCAGTGCGAACAACGTGCCTTGTAAGTGCTTACTCGGTACGGTCCACGCGAGTTCTGCGTGCTCATTGGATAGCTGAACTGGGGAAGTGGCAAGTAAGCACGGACCATGCACTTATCACGTGCGCCTTTAAAAGATGCACGGAGTCAGTGCGTTGTGCGCTCGTTTGCAGTACCGGGCACGCACGTAACACGCACTGGGGTGAATCGGTAGCCCAAACGCAGCCCGAAAGCAGCGAAAGTTCTGCATGCACTAAAAGTGCTACGGTGTGTCTGCGTGCTCCCAAATCCGTACGGAGGCGGTACTCATCACGTACGGATACCCAAATTTTGCCCACGTTTTTGCACGTAGACAGCACGCACTTGCAAGTACGGCGGGATGTGACCACCGCATAAATAAACCATTGACCTCTAGAAGTCAGTGGTATTAGCATAATTAAAATAGCGCCCATGCAAATATGATGTTAGCTCACAGCGCAGGCAGTGATGTCATTAATGTTTTCAGATGCGCATGTATTGTTGCGTCACTGCCTGCGCTGTGCGCTCACATCATATTTACATGAGCGCTATCTTAATTACGCTTAAACCTCCGACATCTAGAGGTCAATGGTTTGTTTTCTGTAAATTAAAATGGTGCCCATGTCTGCACATGCACACTGTTACAACCGTAAACTGGTGTATTTAAGAACACTCAGTGGTCATATGTAGTTACATGCAAAGTACATGTATAACTTAAAGGAGAAGTCTATCCTGGTATTAAGTGGGTTTTAATAAAAGCAAAAATGTGAGAGAAACAAATCAATTAAAGTTTGAGCAAATTCTGATTAAATAATAGGAAAAACAGTACCGGTAGGTCTGCGGGTGCACCATGTGTGTGTGTGAGAGAGAGAGGGTTGAGGAGTCCTGAAAAGGACTGTTTGTTATCTTTCTTAGCATATAGTTCTAAGGAGAACTATAGCGCTTGGAGAGGATGAGTGGCTCGATGTTTCGAACAGGTTGACTATCCGTCATCAGGAGTCAAAGAAAGATAACAAACAGTCCTTTTCAGGACTACCACACCCCTAAAGAAAGATTACTGAGTCAGAGTCCTTTTCAGGACTCCTCAACCCTCTCTCTCTCTCACACACACATGTTGCACCCGCAAACTGTATATCTACATCACCATGCAAGCCGACACTTACAAGCAGCAAAAAATAATAAAGTAACAAATATTAGAAGTTGTCATTAGTGAAACACAAATTGGCAACACTGTGACGTATCATGCGAGCTCCTCTCCAACTTGCTCTGTACATAATTTTTTTATTGAATTTCATTTTCTTAGTTACTGATGTTAGAATACATTTGTTTCATACAGGGACTGCATAAAAACATTTTGCAATACCCATATTTAGGGTGAATGCATGATTGACAATTTTGTTACAGGAAAATATAAATTGTTGCAATTTTTTAGTAAAGGGTCGATGGGAGAGGAGCTTGTACATGTATGTCACTGAGTTGCCAATTTGATTGATCGCACCTTCCAATATAGATAATTGTCTTTTTCTTAATTGATTTTAACTCAGAACCTTTACTGAACTGTTTATCTTGTGTTTCAGCTTCTATCAAAACCAATTTAATATCAGGGTGGGCTTCCCCTTTAATACATGGATATAAGTGTGATGTACCAACACTCATTTGCCACCTGTGCAATTTTGCATAAAACAACAGGCAACACTTGATTGAAGGATAGCTTCAACCAAACGCTTTTGCAAAATTACCCTTTTTGGGTCATGATTACCTCCATGGCAACCCTTTAACACCAGTATAGATTAATCTTGCATTTAATCTTGAAAACAGTTTAAAAATCTTGAAGCCTTTCGAACATCTATGCCATTATAAATAAAAACCATCATAAATACAATGTGGGACAGGAAGATTATTTGTGTGGCATATAAAGAGTTAAGATTGGATGTAAATAAATAAAGACACACACATAGGCATTTCAATTCAATGAATCCACATGTAAGTAGATATCTATTGAGACATTCATCATGATTATGCTTTTATCTACTTCTCTAAATTCTCTCTAGATTTTAGCCATCATAATACCAACAAGTTCACTTACTTCTGTCACAAACTGCTCCCTCAAATAATGGCTCACAAGTGCAGTTCCCATCCACATTACTGCAGTTAGCCCCATCCACACAAGTACAGCTCTCCGTACAGTAATCTCCAAAAGTACCATCAGGACAGACTGAAATGGTTGCATTAGATACGAATACTTAAACAACAGTTCCTTTCAGAAAGATTTTCCTCCATCCGACACACTATAACAACGATCATTTCAATCATAATTTTACTGTGCAATCAGATTACCAATCTTACATGTAGTTACGATGGCCAACATCTGAAAGATCCAGACAACCTTCATATTAATTATTATTTCTCTAAATAAACAGATTATTCATACCATCAACACATTGTATGCAATCGGCAGCAAGATCATACTACCAGCTTTGCTTCATTTGTTTCATAAAGCATTTCTTTAGAAAAGGCCAGCAGGAATTCAAGAAATTCTACGTACACATTATCTAAAAACTCTGTAGATATTAGCATTTCATTTCCCAAGAGAAAGGATGCAGATTTACTATTAAACTAGGCTTATTTTATTATGCTCCTATTGAGAAGTTAAAAAGAAATAGAAGAGAATATTTAAGATATTAACGACATCATAAAATACTACTACATAATTTCTCCCAGCATACTCTCTGAAATAACCCTTTGAATCATGAACTTCCTTTTGTTATCTGATGATTCTTTTGCACTGCAATTCCTAGTAATCAATCAATACCAGTTTGCAAATGCACTTATGATGGTAAATCAAATGTGCTTTCAGCAACCTTAGTAACGATTCAATCCTTTTATGTTCATAAATAAAAGAACAAGCATTGTCATGCCACTCATCCCCTATATGTGCAAGTTCACATACTATTTTCACAATATGTTCCAATGAAGCCCGGAAGACAAGTGCAGTTGTAATAGTCTGTGGCATCAAAGCAGGTTCCATTGTTCTTGCAGGGTGTGGAGTCGCATTCACGAATATCTACACATTAGACGAAAAGGCATATGCATATTTGTATTGATTAACCCTTTCAGCATTTAAAAAAAGCATTCTTCAATAATTTCAGAGATCTTTAAGCGGTAATTTTTCTGCTCCTTTTTTCCTTTGAATAATGCAAATGCTTTGGAATATTGCAAAGCTTAGTACCTATTAACTTCCAACAAACCTTGCTTAAATGATTACAATGAATAAACAGAAAACTGTTAAGACTATTAAAAAAAGAATATTTTGTTAAACAGCAATTGAAAATTGAAGCTTCGAGGCCCTCAAGAATTTTGGAGGTAACTTCTTACTTTACACATAAGCCCTCATGGATCTGAAATTTGAAAAATTTGTGAATCAAATTTATAATGCTGTTGTTAAGAGTACAAACAAACAGCTCATCTTAGAACTGGTTTTTAATGCCATATAACAAATATAATTTGATCATTTACCAAAGATTCTAGGGTGGTACAGAAAGAGATGATTAAATATTATCTGGGTGAAATAATAGAGGTAATAATAATTGAGTATAGATTTAGCCTTGGTTTCCTTGAAATCATGTGTTGTCATTAACTAGTATAAACACAGTACATAGTGTTTATCTAAAAGTAAACTATGCTCAAATTTATCACATACCTGTACATACATGATTATTATTTGGTACACAGGTTTTATTCTTCAATAAAAAGTTGATATTTTTACACTGGTGTGATGTGAATTAGTAAATCATCATGCAAAATTTTTCTACTGAATATGTGATAGTATCAAAATACTTGTGAATGAGGACCAGTTGTGTGCAAATAAGATATGCACTATACAGAACTTTATTAAGTTTCCCAAAATTACAGGGTTGCCTGTAGAGTTGGAATAATATTTGTCTTAATTACCTCTGTAAAACAATGATTTTGACAATCTGGTTATTCTTGATAAAGTTTACATCTCCGCAGAACTTTATTGGTTAATCTAAAGAGTCATAGAGATTGATCAATAAAGTTCAGAGAAAATACATGTATAAACTTTATCTATCAAGATAAAATCATATTGTCACAGTCAATTCATGAAAAGAGGTCTGGACAATATATTCCAACTTTATTGGCAACTCTGTACCATATTGTTCATCTTAATCATGATTTTGGAATAATTATTTGGGGTGGAATTGGTACAAACCCTCTGAGCAAGTTTCCCCTGTCCATCCAGGTATGCAGACACATGTGAAAGTAGCATCACCGGGATTCATTAAGTGGTTTGTGCAGTTCACTTCATTGACACATGGGTTAGGGTCACATGCATCAATGTCTTGAGGGCAAAGCAAACAATATCACAGCCACAAAAGAAAATACAACAAAAATAATCGAAATCATGCAAACTAAAATGTTTTCTTTTACCTGCGAGCTTTGTATTTTGTTAAGTTCAATTTGTTAACTTTTGAGAAGTTGGGCCAAGCTCCTTCTAACATCTACCCCGTATATTGAGATTCTTGGATATGTTTGCACTAGTCAGATGTGACTACATAAATTATTGTGCAAAATGTTTTGCTACATATATGGTGGTATCAAAATGAATATAAAATTAAAAATGTGAAAATCTGTTCAATGTTAGCATTTATTTGAACAGATTTTGGGGGCTCTAGTGAATGAAAACTGACCATTAAACATGTCAACTACCCTCAACTCTAACAATTTTTTTCTTGTAACAATTTCTTCTATTATCAACTTTATCTGTTTGATAATTTCTTTTTTCTTGATTTTTTACATTGGCCATTACTTTTGAAGCTTCACAAATATTTTGATTTTGGACCAAGAAAAGGCAGAGAAATACTTGTAAGGAATCAAAATACACATGTTCTATTGTGTCATGCATGCAAAACGACACAAACAAACTGCAAGAAACATACTTTTGTCAGTAACTCCAAATAAACTTGAAATAAAAAAGAAATCTCAATAAGTTGGCACCAGTTTTAGTATTTCTATACCTACAGTTATCAAGAGGAAATATACTTGCTTGCAGCATTCAGATATAAGCATTTTGTACTTTTGAACTAAATACAATTTTAATCTAAATTACTGGTTAGATTTATCAAGGAAATTGTTTATGTCATAAACTCAGATATATTTCACCTAATTTCAATGTTTTAAGGACAACAAAAAATGACATGGCTCTCGCAAGTCCTCTGAAAACTCTTTAAAAAACTGTGCAAACTTAGTAGTTTAAAGAGTGATGCACATAATTCTGCCTACATGATCAGCAAATAAATAAAAATATGAAAATGTGTATAATATACTGTACACAATTCCTTAACATAATTCTAACTATGACGTAAACACATATGATGAATATAAACAAAAAATAAAGCAGACTCAATAGCAGAGCAAATCAAACATTCATGCAAAAGAATCAAATTTACATAAGTCATGCATGGGTCAAAGAATAAATCACAGACACCACACTGCTCTATTTGAAATGGGGATAACAGGGTACATAGAAATTGATACATACATGTACTTATATTTATTTATTTTATCTGCACATGTGTATATTGCTTGACCTTCATGCTTTTTTGGGGGGACCCCTGTAAGAATAATTACTCTTATTTCAAGAGTGCTTCCACTACAAGTTTAGGCTCTTGGGTATTCTAAAGAAGGGTATTTGAAAGGGATATCTAAGCTGCTAGTATTTTACCGAATTCACATTGAGTTCCGTTGAATCCTGGCGGACATGAACAGTTGAAGCCATTGACCAAGTCTGTGCAGGTTCCTCCATTCTTACAGGCGCCTTCAATGCAATCTACGATATCTGGACCAAAAGAAAAATGGAGTGAAACATTTCTGTTAGGTTGGTGTCATATCTTATCTATGTCATTTGCTTTTTCGTTGATTGCACATTAAATATACAACAGGAAATCACTAGCCCTGATGGTGCCATCATTCATACCAGTTCTAAGGGGATCATGAGAGCGCCTGAAATGACTAAAAAAAAAATTGAATGCATTTAAACTCAATGCTCTCCTGAACATTTCAGACTACAAATATTGTACAAAAGCCAAATGAATGCAATGGAAAAGTTTATAATAGCTAAGAAGTGAGCATAAAAAAATGAGAAAAATTAAGGTATAGATTGCTCAATTTTTTTACTACAATTCAGAATGATTTCAAGCCAGTTCTAATGAAATGAAGTTTCATTGACCAGATAATCTTTTGACGACTGTGCAAACTTGAGAGTTTAAAGGTGGGGTGAAATCCAAATATAAAGTTTATTCCTGTTGATGTGCAGGGCTACATGCAACTCATATTGTTGTTTAAACAAATAAACAAATGTTTAAATAACTCATATTTTGTTATTCAAACATCGAAATATATTTCATAGATTTTTAAATATTTGTTAAAATAATTTTCTCAGACCTGCTTAGCTCCACCCTAAAAATGCTCCAGACCTAATCATTCATCTTGTGAAATCATTTGTCAATCATTAGTGAGCTAACAAGAGACAGTGATACATGTATGTAGCTTAGGATCAATACCATCTTAGTAGTTGCTATGTCAGACGTGCTGTAGCATCACCAGGAAAAGAAAGGTAATGTGGAGGTATTGTATGAGAGAATGCAATTCTTTGTGAGTTAGTGCTGAGCTGGCAGAAGTTACATACTACTGTCTCTTTACAGAAGGCAATAGGTTAAACGCGATAGAAATACCGGAAAGAAAGAACACTGAAACCCACCCCCAGAAAACAAAGGCATGTACACAAATATACTGGTTATTCAGGGTGTAGTGCCACGAGTCTTCATAGGCTGGCTCCAATTGAAAAGGAGAATCAGCAATGTCATCTGAAATCTGGTTAGTAATGCGATATAGAATGATGCATACCATTAGTTGACACCCACCTTTAATATATAAATATATATTGGCCGACTATTTATATGAAAAAAGCCCTTGGAACTCCTGCAACCTCAAAGGACTAGGGAAAACAGAGAAATAGGAGACCTTCTCCAACCTGTCATGAAGGGTGATCTGTAATACATTGGTGAAATGGAAAATGCCTGCTCTAAATTGATGCAAATCTATTTTAGCAGCCACCTCTAGACAGATGTAGTTTATCAACATATAGTGGCCATTTTCCTTGCTTCCCATTGAGAGCTCAAATAATTGAAACCTGGCTGGAGTTGCTTTCTGAAAGCAGTGGTCACTGTTTACCATTTCATTTGCTTAGCCTTAAATTGATGGATTACATAAATAGACAAAGAGCCACACAGAAGACTGATACATGTAAAAGATAAATAGCGAGAAAGGAATAAGGAATATATAAAGTAAAGCACATTGTAGAAAATATATCTCTATTTTCTCGTACTGCAAAAGCACACAATGTTTGTATCGATATAAATATCATGTGAATTTGCAGCAGATCAATACACAGTGGTATTTCTAGATACAAAATGAAACCAGCTACAAATGTACATGGAACACAATTATAAGGAACTGACAGATCCAGAGGTTGTGTGTGGTGTGTACATCCTTGGTTCTCCCATAGCGTTGAAGATGCTGACAGAAATGGAATTCTTTTGTTTTAAAGCTGCTTTTTATGTACACCAAAGACTAGAGTATATATCACAACCAATGTGCCCAAAACCTTCAAATGTCATACCAACACACATCGTTGTGCTACCAGATTGATGTTGATAGCCAGAATTACACGTGCAGTTGAAGCTTCCTCCTGAGTTCATACAAACACTTGTTGTGTCATCACATGAGCTGGCAACAAGGCACTCATCAATATCTGCTCAAAAAACATAAATTAGGACAAATTTTTGAGGAAGAGCATTGGATGAAAATAAGCACCACTCCATGTAATGTACACAAAAATCTTCTTTTAGAAATGAAAACTTGAAGGTTATTTGATCAATGACCTGTTGATGAAATCAACATGACCTTTGACATTATAACCTTATCTCAAGATATAATAATGTCCTCTTTTAAATAAACAAGATCACATGATAGGATTAGGATACAAGTAAAATTAAATCTACTAATAACAGTGTAGATGGCAATTGCTTAACACCAATGAGTCGCTTTGTGTATAGGAGTACCAGAATACAAATCGTTGTAACAATAATAGTTGTGTACACAATATCATGAGCCTGCCAATATCATTCAGCAAAATGAGTAATAACTTTTCCTGCAACAACACTTAAAATGAGAAAAGGTATGAAATTATCTAAGGGAAGATAAAAGCTAAAGATACATGATAATGATTATCAGCATTAATATGAATCCGCATTCCTGTTACAAAAACATTCTTTATAGTGCACATTCTCCACTCCCTCGAAGGAGGGGCAATGTAGTTAAAATGTGGGTCAGACCATATGCATGTGCTTTTTGGTCTGAGAATCCATTAAAAGTTAAGTTTTGCCACTTGATTTAGTGCTTCATTGTTTAAAATAATGGAATGTATCTAGGCTTTCGCAGAACCTAGCTTGGTGAACAGCCTGCTAACTTCTTGTCTCATGGTATCTGAGTTCTCTCTGCTCTGCTGCGCTATATTACATGCATACGGAGCATATTCAAGTTGTAAGCTCAAATAGCGAATGATAAATCAAAGGTTACTAGATCCAAACGCAAGAAAGAGCACATATGATGATACATATCAAAGAAATTGACAGTAGACTTTCATTAGTAAGGATAACATCCCAAACAAACTTTATCCATTTTGTATCACTCAATGAGAAGGGTTACCTTAAACAAGGACAGCGAATGAAGTCAGGATTGTAATCATACCGAAGAGAATGTTGTAAATTTTGCTTGTAATGAGCATTTCTCTGAGTTTGAGTTTATGTTAATAACATTTCTTTTCAACTGCCTAATAGTCAATGTAAATAAGTGAGCATATATTTTGGGGTATGAGATAACACAAACATAATTGCTTTTGGCCCACATTCACTGCTTAAGCCCAAACTTGGGACAAGAGCATTTTGAAAATACATTTTGAAAAAAACCTGCTGCTCAGTCATCTGTTGCAGCAAATGATGAATATGGTATCAACAGACACAGTATTAGTTACCCTTTACCATGAAATATGATTTAAGCTCACATAAGTTACAAATATTCAATTAGTAATGTAGTAGTTTTACCCATGAACGTGGTGGTTTACCAGATCTCCCAAATCATCTAGTGCATGTGCGCACATATTTACACATTCATACATTTTTAGAAAGGATATATACCTAAGTACAAGCAGAGTATGTACCAGATAAGGATTGTAAACTTAAATCTATGTGTTGCAAAGAAAAGCAGAGACATTGGAATGAAGCTTGAAAAAGGATTCCCGTCTTATACCATAATTGTTAAAAATATTAATAGGCGAGATATTTTTATGCTCCAATCTATTGTAAAATATAAGTTAAGTGTCTCCCAATAATGAAGTGAACATGTATTTTTTGCAACAATCCAGTACTGTGCTAGGACACTAATCACTTTCAAGTTCATTCAAATAAAGAATCTGGCTTATGTCATGAAAACCTGATTTCAACTATAAGGTATTAATGTACACAATACAATACAATACAATTTCAAGGATGCTTTGATCATGTATTACTCCTTTTATTCTAAAAAGGAGAAAATCGAATTCAAGATTTTAGCACAAAATCATACTTTCAAGTTTTCCAGAGGGCTACTTGGGGAAATGCAGATAAAATGTTTGATTGCACCCAATACCAACATTATGAGTGGCATACCATTACAAGATTGGGGATCAGATCCATCATTGAGCATATATCCAGAATTACAGGTGCACTCAAAGCTACCGTCAATGTTCAAGCAGCCTCCATTTGTTGAATCACAAGGATAATCCGCTATCTCTAAACTACACTCATCAATATCTANGACCTCTGTGACCTGTGACCTTTGACCTACGTACTCCAAAATCTAATCAGATCGTCTTCCTATGGTGACAAATACTATTCCCAAGTCTTAGGTTTAAATCTTAAATGGTTCTTGAGATATCGTGATAACGGTCAAACGGGACGGACGTACGGACGGACGTACAGACGTACGGACGTACAGACGGACAACCCGAAAACATGTTGCCTCCGGCACCACCTTCGGTGGCGGAGGCATAAAAAACCTGCAGCTCAGTCATCCGTTGCAGCAAAATGATGAATATGGTATCATCAGACACAGTATTAGTTACCCTTTACCATGAAATATAATTTAAGCTCACATAAGTTACAAATATTCAATTAGTAATGTAGTAGTTTTACCCATGAACGTGGTGGTTTACCAGATCTCCCAAATCATCTAGTGCATGTGCACACATATTTACACATTCATACATTTTTTAGAAAGGATATACATGTACACCTAAGTACAAGCAGAGTATGTACCAGATAAGGATTGTAAACTTAAATCTATGTGTTGCAAAGAAAAGCAGAGACATTGGAATGAAGCTTGAAAAATGATTCTCGTCTTATACCATAATTGTTAAAAATATTAATTGGCAAGATATTTTTAAGCTCCAATCTATTGTAAAATATAAGTTAAGTGTCTCCCAATAATGCAAGTGAACATGTATTTTTTGCAACAATCCAGTACTGTGCTAGGACACTAATCACTTTCAAGTTTATTCAAATAAAGGGAATGAAAGAATCTGGCTTAAGTCATGACAACCTGATTTCCCCTATAAGGTATACATGTACACAATACAATACAATTTCAAGGATATTTTGATCATATATTACTCCTTTTCTTCTAAAAAGGAGAAAATCGAATTTAAGATTTTAGCACAAAATCATACTTTCAAGTTTTCCTGAGGGCTACTTGGGGAAATGCAGATAAAATGTTTGATTGCACCCAATACCAACATTCTGAGTGGCATACCATTACAAGATTGGGGATCAGATCCATTATCGAGCGTATATCCAGAATTACAGCTGCACTCAAAGCTACCGTCATTGTTCAAGCAGCCTCCATTTGTTGAATCACAAGGATAATCCTCTATCTCTAAACTACACTCATCAATATCTACCAAGAGAGTAATGTCAAATGAGTAAACAATGAAATTTACAAAAACAAAAAGACATGTATTAGTTGACCATAAAAGACATGTAGTAAGTGTCGTCTATAGCAAATACTAGAATTGTCAATAAATGTTTATTTTTTGTGATGTGAGTAATACATAGTGTGTATGGTGACTACAGGATATGAT
>BEXV01002329.1:28971-51663 GCA_003118195.1 Hemicentrotus pulcherrimus
AAGTTTGACACTTGTAGCCCTGAAATTTTACAGACTTTACCAGTAACTTATATACAACACATAAACAAAAATTCAGAAGAATCAAAGGAACTTTTTTTTTCACCCCAAGTGAGACAAAGTGTGTACCCTGATTGTAAAACAACCCTTAAATCACTTGCTAATACTAAATAAAGTCTGAACTTCCAGACAAGAGCATACTTGTGTCACAATCGGTTCCTTCGAATCCTGTTCCGGTACAGGCACAGGTATAACTGTTTGACCCATCTGTGCATGTTCCGCCATTCATACAGGGCATAGATGCACAATCATCAATGTCTGCAAATAGAAGGAAAGTCCAAGATTATATCTCACTCTCAATTTCCTCAAGATATATGACAGAGGAGACAGAATTTTGTGTTTAAAGTTTACCAAGTATAAATTTGGCATGCATGAAACCCAAGTTGGCCACATAGTAACTACCGGTACATGTTATAGTCCAAAATTAGAATGAGTACAATTAAAATACAATTTTAATCTATTTCAGTTTTCCTCCTTGTATAACTCAGAAGTAAATTAATTGATATTAAACATAATTAAGCATCGAGGAGGCAAAATATTGGTTGATTGATTTGACATTATTAAGTTAATATGGAAAAGGCTAAAAAGTGAAACCCTTCACACAGATAAGAATACAGTCTGTAATAGGTTGTGTAAAAATTGTCCAAAAATAATCATGCAGTTGTAGGTAATATAAAAACATTATGTCATTACAAAACATTCATAACTTGTAAAATGAAAATTGAAATGAGTCAAAATTAAGTAATAGTTAGGACTATATACACATATACATGTAATACAAATAGAGGTACATACTGGACAAAAGCATATTTCAATTATCATATCTGACAGTATTTCCCCTCATCTGAAACAGTGATTTTAGGACACAAATATAGTCATCAAATTGATCTTCTTTAACAACTAAATGCATAGAACTTGGTATAAAATATAGGCTTATTAAAGAAACAAAAATATTATATGTGAAATATAAATGATGATTATAAAATCAACACGTTACATAAAGACAAATAGCAGATTAAACTTTAACCAATGGGAATGGTTTGATTAAAAATAACAGTAGCTCATGCAAGAAACTAGAAAAAAGAAAAGAAAGAAAAGAAAAATCATTTTCGAATCACTCTGGCACTCGTCAAGTGCCACAAACACATTTGCTTGTTAAATTTGCAAGTGCGCAATTTTTAATTATGGTAGAAAAGTTATTATTTAATGTAATCAACACACTATATAAGACATAAAATAATGTATGCAGGCATCTGGCTGTAAAATATAAATGAATATAGAAATTATATAATCCACCTCAATATACAAATATGAGGATAGATCAGGAATCCTGGTGCCAAGAATTATCCCGTTTCTAAATGTTCAGGTGAGTGAGGCAAACAAGCACAGAAGAAAATGTAATTTTGATATAAAAGTATAAGATACATTTGGGCACCTCGTTGCCCAAATATGGACCTATTTATAAGCACTTCGCTGCTTGAAGTCATCCTTGTTCTAATCTATAATAATAGTCACATTTATGTAGCGGTTAATACTACGTTTCTAAAGTGCTTTACATTAAATTTGCAAGCGAGCAAAGTAAGCGAGAGCGAAAGAAACTTTGTTATATCGAAAGTCCTACACTGTATTTCCTCATGAAATTTATAGTCTAGCGGTTTCTAATATTTGGTTTTCCCCGAACTCAAAATTTTTCCAAAGTAATTTTTGGGATATAGCTGACTTTCTCTCGCGGAACCCCTAAAGATGCTGCCCCAATCTACAAAACCTTTCTATTATTCACGAATCAAAAGATGGATGGAAATATGTATGAGTATTTCACGAAAAACATGTAGTAACATCGTTTCATGAAATGATAATGCCTTCCAGTAGATCCTGGAAGCTAACCCTGGATGGTGATACGCTGTGCGCAGGTGTGTGTGTGTGCGTGTGTGTGTGTTGTGAGGTGCCATGGGGAGGTAAATAAGTGCGTTTTCACACATTTATTCACTAGTAAGCTTAATGATGGTAACTAGAGATGATGCAAAGATGAAGGTTGTACAGACTGGCACAAATAAAATGGACTAGCATACTTTTAACGATGCGAAGCAAGTCTCTTCAGTAGCAGTAGAAAGAGGACATTTCAGAAGAAAAATGTTACAAAAATTGCCAATTCTGGTCTAGTATTTATTTTTCTAGACACATTTTTGTGAAACAATGTTGAAGACATCCACTGCCAGAGCTTCTTGGGAAAATAATGTATCATTATGTAGTACTGCCTGATCTTTGGGCAAGCTGTAATAAATGTCAGATTGAATAAAAACATAACAATTCCCCCCAATATATGTTTTGAATATTTCTCAGCTGTTTTTAATCACATGTTAAACACACATGAATTATTTAAACAATTTTTTGAAAATGCACTTTCATTGATACTGTTAAAAACAAAGACCATTCAACCAAATTTGCCAATCTTGGCATCTTTTTTTATGTAAAATGATTCTCCTTCTGCTGGTGCTAAATGTATTTCAACTCGCATCATTGGAAGTATGCTATTAAATATTTATTGGGTCACCCTGTATAATGTATTGTATACGACTGCATAAAGATATTGGCGTCCCAATGATGGATGTGTGGTGTTTGGGCAGCACTGTTTATTAACACTTGCACCTACCAACTGTCGTGGGAGTCACATTCAAAGTTGCTAAACTACTTATACCCGGGGTGGTACTGTTAACAATTTCAGTCACAATCTCTGTCATGATTTCTGTAGAAGGGCCTGCCACTTCTACAGTGCTGTTAGTGTTGCCTGTGAATAGATCTATGATTAGTAGCATGCATTGAATGAGCAAGCAAGCTGAAAACAAAAAAGCTAAAAGCAATCTTTCAAAAACACATGCAGCTTCAAATAATACTGTAAACTCTTCCTTGAACCCTACCATCAATATTTATAATTTAACCTATTGGAGATTAAAGGAAATTGGGGTGTCATCAGTAGGTAGGGAGAACCCAATAATTCACAGAGTAAATGGTCTATCATTATACCCATATAATTGTTTATTATCATTATATCTAAACAAACAGGCATATATGTGATTTTTTTCTTCTTTTATGAGTGCAAAAATATTATGAGGTGCAATTTTTTTTATAAATCATAGAGTAGCAATTAACAGAATGTACATTTACAACTTGATCAACACAAAGTGATTGCTAAGCCAGGACAACATATTTGTAAAAGTTATGGAAAAAAAGATTAAAAACAATTCTTTCTGGAAGATTCTTTAAAACTGGTTTCTCTCGATTTACATGTCTCAACCCATTTAAAGCTTTAACAAAAAAATACCTACGTGAAACAGAAGCAGGTATTTTTAGCTTTAATTAACAGCCAAGCTTCACAAAAAATTAACAGTTTAATTGTGGAAAGCTAGGAGTGTCAAGTCTTACAGACAGGAGCACTTTTCAAGAATCCATTAATATTATTAATATTATAAATACACACTCCCTTCACATATCGGTATTATCATACTGATTCCATTCTATTTTTCCTTGGGTTTTAAAGGCTAATGATCCAAATTTAAACACAAAAATGTTTTCATGAAAATCTGTTACAAAAGGCTTTTAATAAACACTCGTAAAAAATATGATTTTAGAAAAGATGTTCCAATTTCTTAAAACTATACCTCTATATTGTGCAACTTCCGTAAGTCTGTTTAATGGCCCAATGGAAAGGGTATGAAGAAAACTTAATAGGGCTCAATTTGTTTTCTTCTTCAGCATAAGTATCAAACAATCTCATTATTATATACCGGCAAACAATAGTTTCAATTTGACTTTGTTTTGTAAAATTTCCATGCAAACTCAATGCTCAATAGGCCTACATGTATATGTAGGTTTCAAGTTTACTTTTTTTACCATGCCAAAGTAGGTCCTCAAGAGGCCTTTAAGTTAGCTTCAATATTAATATTTTGGGAAGTTTCCATGCGAAATCAATAGTATGTACAATGTAGATACCTGTTGTTGTCGGTTCCACTGTCTCTAAATATGTCACTTGTACTGTCACTTGTACTACAAGTGGACACATAACAAGTGTACGAAAGAGTTTATTGAAACGTATATCACACTCATGAGAACAGTTTACATGGAAGCTGAAGATATGGGCTAACTGTGAGATACTAGTTTTGAGGTGCCAGTTTAAGATTTTTTTAAATTTAAACGATGGTGATAATGTATAAAGTATTCTACATATATGTAAATAGGCCAATACAGGGAACATGGTTTATTTGATGTCAAACCACTGGTTACAACACTGAATGAATTCATTGCAATCAATGAAACGAGTTATAATGTCAAACACAATTTTTGATGCTTTCTTGGTGATCGTGACAAACACAAAGTCACAACTAATAGGTTTGGCTTTCATGTGTTTGGTGTACAATGATGTTGTGGTAGCTTTAATGCCGGGCAGGCTGGGCCAGGTATAAACGATTTTGTAATCTCTAATTTGTGTATTACTGCACTAAAGGAGAGAAGACAAATTACAACAGCTTTTATAGTATAGGTAATTCACTGCTATTTATTATTCAAATTCACAGAAATCTGAAGAAAAATTGTTCAGGGCTCATCAATACTGAACATGGTCTTTGATTAAACATAGTTTTCATGCAAATTATAAATATCTGTATATTTAATGTAGAATGAACATACCTGGTGTTGTTGGGTCAAGAGAAGTTGTATCTGCTGTTGTAACACTAGGAGATGTTTGCACTACTACTAGATACATAGGAAAGTGAAAGGAAATGCAGATTTACCCCCATTTAAGTCTTGTTCAGATATGATGTGGAAAATCGCAGCGTTGATTACACACAAAAAAATGCTGTATTAAAGCGTTTCAGATTCTGTATCTTGCAATGCAGAGCTCCGGGAATACGTATTGAACCTTTGATGCGCTAGGTTGTCATTCATACATGTATGCACGTTATAACTAAAAACGCCACAATTCACTGCATATCTGAACAAGCCTCTATTATGTGCATAACTATACAGCAAGAGAAGAGTTAGTATATTGTATCTATCTCCATAGAGACATTGACTTGCAAGACTCAGTTTGATTCACATGTTCAGTTTCAAGCACGCATACACAATGAAGGTAACCTCTAAAAAGCAATCACACATAAGAAAATCATTATATTCTATTAGCTTGTTTTTTTGTACTAACATATTGATATATCTATGAAATTTGGTTTGATAGATGAAACAATTGTAAGCTCTTTTTGAAAAATTTGCGTTGCACTTACCTGGTGCAGTGGTTGGTGCCTCGGACGCTAATTTTTTAAAGAGATGAAAAGAGAAGAGAGAAAAAAGAGAGAGACAGACAGAGAAGGGGGTACAGTTAAAAAAGGGAAAGGTAATACAGCTTTTACATACATTTGTTTACAGTTGGTGCTATATTAGACAAGTTTTTTGTTTTAAAAGTCATTGGACAACACTCAGAAGTACACTATTTTTAAATTAGTAAACCGACCTCAATGAAATTTTAATACAAATTTATATTTTTATGCAGCTAAATTAGGATTTCAATTTGACCATATTTCACCCAGTTATGAAGCAGATTAGGCAAATATATTTATTGGCAGACCTTTATTCTTATGACAAGGGAATTGAAAATCTCAAGAATTTTACAATTTTTCTCAGATTTGTTTCGTTCTTCATATCCATGTCCTATTCTATAATTCCCTATAAACTCTAACACCAGCTCGTAAATATGGATATACTCCTTTTATCAACTACCAGAATGAAGAAATTAATGTTTTTCATAATGATGAGTTTTTCACAACTAATGGATAGTTGTTTGGAAGAAGAAATTTTGTTTGAACCATTAGCACAGAAAGATATCTACAATTTTCTCATTCTTTATCAGATTTTCAAAAATTCCACTCATTTAATTAAACTTTTTGCTATGCCAGGATGGACTTTCCTTTATAAAAGGTCAAATATTCCTAAGTGCATTTTGTACATAAATTTAGGACCCTGATCATTTAGTCAATTCTAAATTTCTAACTCTTTGCAAAGTAGTAATTTAGCTATTTGCTATAGTATCTTATTTTATTGTTATGGAAAGCCTTTCACCTTGTTAGCACACTAATAAAATGTCTACATTTCCTACAGATAAAACTGAATTTTGTCCATTATTATAACTCAAGAAAATAAAGCAATTTGATCTCTCTAAAAAAAACTGTGGTTATGATAAACAACTTACTTGAATCTCCATTTGTTGCTCCCAACAGAAAACCTGCACATTGGGAAAGAGAAAATACATCAAATAATTATGATCTATTTGACTCTTTCATACAATAAAATTACAAAGTAACATCTCCATTAATTGAATTGTAAATGTTCAAGAATCAAATTCTATTCATTGGACTGTGAACCTGCAAGAGTCTGTGACTCCATTCAATGGATTGTGGAAGTTCAAGAGAAACATGGCGGCTGTTTTGGGGCGGTTTACTGAGCCATAATCTGGGCCTTAAGCCCTAATTTTCAATAATTCAAAAGAATTAACTCTGATTTTAAGCAGAACTGTGCACATTGTAAAGTTGAAAAATTAACAATTTTCTTGGCATTCTGAAACACTTCTTAAAGTGATGCTGAACTGATGAACTTTCTGCCCTAGTGTACTGTTTATAGCACAGCGTCATCTCATAGTGAACTTGCCAAACCGTTCGTAGCCATTATAACAGCCACTTTGTAGACAGACGACTCAATGGAAGAACCAACAGCACAGATAGGGAAGCAGTGAGTTCGGGGAAAATACTGATACAGCTGACCTGAGAGGGAATATTGCGTAAGTGCTTCTAGTACGGATTTAAAACCTGTCTGCCCTAGTTTGGCCGGGGGGGGGGGGTGGTTAGGCCTTCCTTCGTGGTCACTGACAGGTGGTTATTTCATCAAATCAGCTCTCAAGCTCAACTAACATAAGAAAAAGGGGAGCATGGGGGACCAACAGGCACCAATTAGGCATTGTTTGCTATATAGAGGGCGCAAGTAGTGTAGTGGGGCTTTAAGAGTAGTAAATGTAAAACACTGTTTAAANTCCATATTAAAAACTCAATTAGTAGAAACCAAAAGTAGAATCATTCTCCTGTATGTTTATACAAATCGAGGACCCATGCAAACTTTGATATAAATCATATTTTCTATGTGCCATATATTTTCATACAGTAATGATTCGGACAAGGAGGTTATACTAAAATAGAGAACATTAGAAAAGACAAATTGAAAAAGAAGAATTAAAAAAAGGAGACTTAAGAACAGTGAAACAATAAATGAGTTGAATGCTATGTAAATCAGAGTTAACTACTTGAATGATAGATAGACAAAGAGAAATATAAAGAAAAGGAATTAAACAGTACCATGAAAAGGCTATTGTTAAACATTACAGAAGAATAGTTAGACAGGCATAGACAAAGACACAAAGGCATACAAAAGTGAAAGCTGTTTTTTGTCATGCTAATTTCTCCTAGATTCAAAAGTAAATGAAAGTAAAAGAACAAAATGCTGTATTGTCTCAAGTGCTTCATTCAGAATTTAACTCTCACTTACTGCAATATCTTTCCTTTTTGTGCATGTGTGTGTGTTTGTACATGAATGGTATATGTACACTGCTGCTTCATGTTGTGGCTTCTACTCAGTCTGTACATCATATTCAATGTAAAATATTTAGTGCTGTCATCGACAAGCCTTCTGTCGACAACCTTGTCGATAAAAGTGCATTTTTACGGGAAGGCGACATGTCGACAGGGATAGTATATTGTCGACAAGAATCAACCCATTTATAGGCTTTACACGCATTTTGAATCATTTTACAAACAACACTGTTTTTTATAACAAAACACTTTGGTTTTGTGTAATTTGTATTTCAAAGTGAACACAAACTCGAAATCGGTCATCATACTTACGGCTGCAGCAAATAAAAATTATTCACGAACAATTGTTGGCATGCACGCTGGTGTTGGAAGGATTGCATTCTTCCAACCATATGTCGACAATGTGTCGTTGTCGGCTAAAATTCAAGACGACATGTCGACAAAGATTTTTTTGCTCGATGACAGCACTAAAAATATTTCAAAATTGACAAAAGATCGGAAATCGGTTGTACGAACACATGCTCCATGGTAATTTCCCCAACTTAAAATGTCTTAACTTCAACCGTGGACCATACATTATACCTAAACCCTAACCCTAAACCTAACCTGACCTGACCTGACCTGAAACCCAATTGCAACCCTACCAACTAACCTTATCAGAATATTGGTTTTAATCTAGTTTTCAAATACTGCAAAATTAGCAAAGAAAACATTTCCATCACACTTTATGTTTTTAATTGTCTTTTGATCCAAATCCTTAGCCTGAAAAGATGTTCCTTGTCTGTTTTACATTTTGGTTCATAACAAACTAGAAAAAAAAAAATTAAGTCTTCTAGGAAATACCATAACAATTTAGATAAAATAGCAAAATAATATATTGTTCGCATGTGAAAAACTGTCACCTGAGCACATTTTAGATCAAATAGCATACAAAATTAAATGTTGTGTAAAGTTTCATCATGTGCAACATGCACGTATAAAGGTAATGAATTGAGACAGCATATTCTACTGACACTTCTTCATATTTATCTATACTGCAATCCATAGTACCGATACGTCAACCGCCATGTCCCGTAAAGCATCACCAACTGCTTTTGTTTTTGTAATGGATTTGTCTGGTTTAACATCAACTGTTTGTTGATGTTTTGTAATGTTTTAATCTTTCTATTTCTATCTTGTTTGCAGTATATTTCAGAAACATTGTTGGTAAATCTTATTACCTTTTGGAATAACCTTGATAGGCCTTTATTCTCTGTTTTTCCCACCACATTATGATAATTTATGCATATAAATTGTACTTGTGTTTTTGTTTTAATTAGATGTGAAACTTGAACTTGAATTGATTGGTGTGTGTGTGATGATGTTTGAGTGCAGGAACTGGAAATCACTCTATGTAGGCTTTCATTCAAGTTGAAAATATATTATACAGCAGTGTAGTGATTTCGGAAATACCCTGCCTTTAAAAAAAGCCATGTGAGGTTGTATTTCAGTGTTGACAGAGTGAGGTAGACATGGGATATACTGGCTCAAACCCAAGCAGGTAGCACAATTTGCTATTGCTATTTTGTTTAGGGAAATTAGATGATTTTAAATGGGCTTAATGAGTAATTTACCGACAGTCAGGTGTCCATTTTCTGGGACACACTTAACTGTAAATACTAGATTAGGAAAGACAAACCTGTCAATATGAGCACCAAACACAGACACCTTCCTCCTCTCCAAACCATCTTGATGATCTGCTATCTTGCACTCCTGTATCATACAGAAAAAAAGAAAGAAGATAAAAACAGCTAGGCATAAACATTCAAGTTTTTATTTTCCACATTCTATTTAAAACTCAAAGATGACAGTTCAGCAAACAATTGTTAAACTGGCGAACGATGCAAATTTAAATTTAAAAAAAAGTAATTGTATGACCTACTAAAAATAAGGTTAAAGATGAAATGAAAATATGGGATGGAAACACGAAGCCTGTTTGCTTTATGAGGCAGAACCCTGTAGTATCACAAAAATATTCATTTGAAATGGGACTTCAAATATATGCTGGAGTGTATTCAAATTGTAGCATTAAAGTAGCTAATAACTGAAAATTTAATAGAAACACTATTAAAGCAATCTATGTGACAGACAACAGAGAAAGATAGCCATGAAATTGTCTGTGTAGATCTCTTCTCAATAGCTCACTACTGGTATCAAATTAAAAGATCTGTTATATTGTAGAAAGAACTTTTCATCAGGGTATTGATTCTTAAATTGATTCTTAAACTGGTAATCTTATAAATCAAAGTACTTTCAATGATGTTTAAACACTGACTGGTCATATACATGTACATATAGTTTAACAAACCCATAAAATGTCATATACATGTACATCAAAACTAGTCCAGTCCACACATTTTTAACTATATTTCTTTTTATCATGGGTTTCCATTGATCAATACTAGAACACACATGTATGTAGATGAACATGTAGTTTCGAAATGTACAGCTTACTATCAATGCAAGATACGAACAAGGAAGTTGGAATAACTTAAATTCATTGGACGTCTATACCATGCATGCACTCTATGGAGTACTACTGAATTCCCTCCTGTAGTACCGGAACTGCTAAATATATAGAGATCCATTCTCTGAAGTCTTTATGTATTCTCTAAATATTGCTCTCACAACAGCAATATTTATCTTCCTTGAATATTTCCTTTCAACTTTAAAGTGTCCCGAGCACTTACAAAATAATGTAAATCTCCCCACCCCTCCCCCCAAAAAATAATTCTTAACCTGGCATTTTATAGATAAACACTTAAATATAAAGTTGAGTTCTGCATGGTCATGCGATTGTATCGTGAAAGAAACGTTGTGGAATCGATCAGAAAAGGTTAATCATCTAGCAGATATTTGGTGTGCACTGCAAGGTTCTGGAATCATCAAAATGATAAGAAATTTGGTCCAGTCTTGGTAAAGCTACAAGTACTGTACACAGAAAGATGTATATGGGACTACACAAACATGTGGCATGAAAGTCTGTCCTGATTTTTACATGCTATATTTAGAATATTAAGAGCCATATGCTTTTCATGGAACATTTTTTATCTGATGTGCTTTAACACATTCATTATCACAATGATAACACTCACAAATTATTGTTCACCTCTTCCCAGAACTCAACCTTCTCTTTAAGGGGTTTGAAGAAAATATTAAAGAATAGCATAAAACTGTGCTTGACTTGGGTTCTGTGCACACCTTATTCTATTTGCAAGCGACATACTACTATACTCTTTTCACACTGGTTTTGCTTAATCCCGTACTTTGCTTAGCCCTGTACTATCCTTAACCCCGGACTATTTTGTTTGGCTTTTCACACATCCCGTTTTTTAAATCCCGTATTAGCGCCTATTCCTGATTAAGAAAATTCACGCTGTTCTCACTGCAATACGTTAACCTTGGATATCATGAATGTTATGATTGGACATACTTCGCAGCTGGCCAGCTGCGATACGCTCCATTGCGTAGTACCAGACTATTTTTAGTTTGTGTTCTCATTCATTTGCTTGGCACCGCAATTGCGGGGTTAGCAGGAGTTAGCACCACAATTGCAGATTTAGCCCTGCTATTTTGCAGGGTTAGTTAACCCTGTACTATAGGTGGGGTTAGTCAACTTTAGCCCACTTTGGTAAAAGCCAGTCTGAACAGAAAGTGGAATAGGCTTAACCCCGTACTATAGGTGGGGCTAAGACCCCCCTTAACCCCCCTCATAGTACGGGGTTAAGCAAAATATCGCCAGTGTGAAAACAGTACTAGTCTGCTCAACAAGTTGTTTTACTCTTTACCAAATATTTTTTTTCAACCGCAGTATCGCCTTGTAGAAGTAATAATTAAAGCTCATATTATGAATACAGTACAGCATCCATACACCGAGAGCAAAATATGTTTCGGTGATAACCCTAGTACATTTTAAAAGCTGCACTAGAATTTACATGTAAATATATCAGACGTAATATTACTAAACATACTCTTCATGCAGAAAAGAGATAAAACTACAGATACCGTATATGCTTTTACATTCCTTGAATAGAAAGCTTTCGTTTTCACAGCCAGGACGCACAAGCTTTTTCAGATTTCCTTTTAATTACTTAGAAATTGTATCACATCTATAAAAAACAGTAATTTAAGCTTTACAAGTTTCCAGTGTAAAGAGGTCACACTTAAAGGAAGATCTCATTCATGCCTCATTTATTTCCTTATTTTTTCATGGACGCATGGAGGAAAATATTTTTTTTTCTGGTTGATTTGGATCTGCTTGTATAGATGTGTATTTCATATGTAAGCTATCCACTATTATTATTGGAATAATGGAACAATAAATGTGGAAAATAAAGGTTGCTGCATGAGAAAAGGATGACCTTAACATCCTCATACTAGAGTACAGTGTAATTCATTTCCTTGTTTTGTTGTGCATATCACACACACCAATACATAAATAAAGTGTATACTGATGGATAATCATTAGATTTTTTCTTATCTCAATCAGTATTATAACACAATTGCATCTAAGCAAAGATTAGCCAAACTTTTGCAAATGTGTGAGTGTGTGTGTGTGTGTATATTTGTGCGAGTGTGTACGGGTGGGTGGGGAGGGGGCTAGTGCATCATACATGTACAATTGAAGTCTGAAGAAATCTAATATTAATGCAATATTAATGCAATATTAATGCAATATTATAAAGCATTGTGTTTAAAACCAGGAACACTCCTGGATCCAAATGCAAATAAACTAAAATTGCATTTTAAAATATAAATTCACTGTTTATGTCCCGGTAAATATATTTTGCATTCTAGAGGAAATTTGACCACAGTAGGAAGATGAAACAAGATTCAGTGTGACACTAACGGTACTTTCTAAGATATTTATCCTGAGAAAAAGAAAGTGGAATAACTGTTTATCAATCTATAGCAAAGTGCTTGCCAAGCAATTTATTTTGTAAGAGGGCCAATAGATATTAATGCATTCAAGTGACAAGTTTATGAAGGTTATTATTTTATACTGACCTCATGTGTGATTATATCAATGCATAAAATTAGATATGAAGAACACTTTTACTTTTGTTAGCTAATTACGTCTCATTGTCACAATCATTTGTAAATGTCCATTCATATACATGTTTTATTTATTTCTAATCTTTTGACAGGGCAGCCCATATACACAATGTACTCACATTGTCTTTAGGTAGTAGACGTAATATTTATATTCATAAAAGTCTATTGTCAGTCAATATTATTATTATTATCAAGTGCCTCCTGTAACAGATATTATTTTGTTTGAATGCAAAGGAAAAGTAAAGTTAATAACGTTTCTTCTTCTTTTTTTTTGGGGGGGGGGGAGTGGGGCGGTGAGCTGCATGACGTTGTTCTATCCTTTGGCAAGATATTAACCTGCAATTGCTACTCTCCTCTCCACCCAGGTGTTAAATGGATACCCTGTAGGACGCGACCGTCATTGTTGGTCAGTTTTTGAGCGTCATGTAATGTCTGGCTGGAATGCTCCCCAGGGAGTGGAGATTGTACAGACATTGTGTGCGGGCAAGCTCTGAATCCAATGGCCGGGGTAATAGTTTATTTTGTAAAGTGCTTAGAGACATTTGTATTAAGCGCTATATAAAAATTAAATATTATTATTATTATTATTACTGTAAGAACCCAGTTCGTACAGTAAATACTAAATTTGTCAAAAACTTATCCAACTTATTAATATGTGAAAAATTGATTTGTCATGATTTATGTTTCTTTAGAATATACATCTAACGGTAAAAGTATTCAACAGAGGCCCTTATTCAACCCGTCCACTTTTCATTCTTGAGTTTTTGAAAAACAGGGGAAAAAACATCAAATTTCACAATGGGTACAAATATTCTAGTTATTACATTTAACTGTATCCCCATTATTATATACACTTCTAACTTTATTCAAGAAGTACATGTAGCAACTACTGATTAGTGTCCCCTGCATGATATGGCATTGTAAATAGGAAGCAGGACTTCCTTTTAATTTGATAACCACTCTCACTATTCTCTGAACTAAAAAAACACAAAAAACTTTCACTTTATAGAACTATTCACCGTGGTAATCGCCCACCACAACCATTCTCCCACGCCAACCAAACACTCAAGGTGAACGAAAGCATTCTCTGACCTCGTTTCCTCTCAACATCAAAATTATGAAGCGGTAATGGCTGACAAACTCCTGTTCACTTTTTAGTACTTGATATGCACAATCCTGTGTATGAACTTTTGGTTTTAGTCTCACTTTGAACATGAATGTTCATTCTCTATACATGTATACATGTATGCTCTCTCTTGATTTCCGGTTTGTATTGCTCTGTTTAAAGTCAAAATATATTTGTGCATATATATATATATACAGATTTAAATAAATTATTCATACTCCTTTTAAATTAGATGTTTTATTTGACGACTGGTTGATTTGGGGCCTTTGTAGAATACTTTTAGATGCAAGCTTTCATAAGTTACATTTTTAAGAAACATAAATCAGGCCACATCATTTTTTTACACATACTTTATATGTACATGTACATGTACAGTATGTAAATCACATTTCGACATGAAGTTTTAATTGTTTGCATATTTGTATTATAGTACCTTACTTTATATGTTCTTTTATATTCAGTTATAGTATTTGGGAAAATGCAGAAATCAAATCAAACCAAAGTTTTAAATATTTTGTTTCAGGTTTGTGAGCTAGCACTTGTTGATCCACAAATTTAATGTCCCCCTTCATTCTACTCATCTAGTGCTACCGTTGAAGTACAATAATTATGCATAAATCTGTATAGAAATTAAGCTAGAATAGTTGGAAACATTGCTACAATGAATGGTACTATTTGAAAGTCAAAGATCTTTGCTTGTTCATTTATTCATTGATTTATTTTTACTTTTCTTCTATTTCATTCAATAACGAGGAAATCAAATTCCTAGAAATGTTTAAGTCTTTCCCTATAAAGTATTAAAGGTCTATGATCAAGTTGACTCAGTCGATCTTCATGTACTAAAACACAATAAGACCCCCCAAAAACCTAGATTGTGGGAACACAAATACAGATCATTGTCAGCATCCCCGAGATTTTTAATCCAATGTACACCACAAATCGTGGAAAAATGACATAATATACATGTGTTCATACAAACCTCTCAGTAAATTACATGTAGTTCTGCAGCATTTAGAATGTGAGCTCTCATCAAACTAGAAGTCTTCTAGATCGAAGGCGGGTATATCGTTTCCTGGAACACAGAAAGTGAAAATATGCATTAAATGATCCACTTTCCAGCACTCAGACAATCTTCTTCCTCATTTCAGTCATTTTATATTTTTGTACAATAAAAGGGAAAGAGAAACTTTGAAGTCCATCTCCACACGTATCTTCAAATGAGGATAATACAAATTCACAGGGAGATATCTTCAAGTACAGTCATGAAACTTTTTTTTTAGGTAACAGCAATTACAGCAATTCACAATCTCGATACAAATGTACAGCATCAATTAACTCTCTTGCATGTATTGCAAGCTACACCATAAATCACATGTAATCTTGAAGTGAAACAAAATTGTGCACATATAATGATATACATGAATGATCATGATTGGTAGACTATGTATGTACTTAGCAATGCCACCTAACAGTACCTGGATTTTCCTCCATACCATTTAAAGAGGCATACAATAGTGGGACTCACACACATAAAAATCTAGCTTCTTTTCTTTGTGTAAACCACAATATCTAAAGAAAAGTGCATATTTCTTAATCAATAGTCATGCTTATTAGGCAGAGTGTTTTGCATGTAAACAAAAGCATAACAGCACTTGTCGAGAAGTGGGTTTTTTCCCCCATTATGAATTGAGGCAAAATTAAAATGAGATTTAAATCGTGATCCAAATCTCACTTGATGTTGTGGGTGCGTGTGTGTGTGTGTGTGTTTGTGAATAGGCTGTAGTCTTAGTATGTCTGTTTATTAGAAACACTTTAAAAATAATCACATTCCTGTACAAGTGTCTTTAATATAAAGTAGGCCTAATGGCTTCTGAAAAGATCAACAATAAGCGATATGTATACAGGTAGCCTTATCTATCATTACAATGATGTATCACGTTCCAAACATGATTTATATGGGATTAAAAAGGGTGATCTATAAACTGCCCTGAGTTTATTTTTTTAGGAGTCTTTACAATTGTGTTCCTCACTTTCTGGCCTGGTTTTTGTTGGCTATTAAATCTGTTTTATTTGGGGTGGACTGATTGTTTTCCAAATAAAAATTGCAAAGAGTCAATGGATGTAACAAGATCTGGAAATAAAAGCAGTGAGTGTGCATTGAAAGTTTTCTCACTGTCATCTAAATATTTATTTTATATAGAAATGACAAAAGGAAAGACATTGCAGAATAAATTACTGCCAGAATAATGTTAACATTCAGGGAACTAACGTAATAATTATGATTACATTACAGTATTTACATATTCTGAAGGGTCTCATCCTTCAATAGAAGTATCCCGAACCAATGAGCACAAATTCTGGAAAGTATTTAAACAAGATTTTTCTAGGACTGATTAATTGACAATAACTGGTACACCCATTAGCTTCAATCAAATATTTGTCACATTTCTTATGTCAATAATGCAGTACATGTACAGTACATGTACTTTGACAGCGCTTATGATCCACACAATTCTTTGAGATACATGCTTTGATTTTTTTCTCAATATGGTGAAGATATACTACATGTACAGGGTTGTAGAGGTGAAGAGAATATGCAGTTTAATTTTAAACACTACCTAAAAAAAATAGAGCAGATTTTTGTTTTTATGTAAGTTTCATAAACTCTTGTAAAATCCTTCAGAAGAGTTTACGATAATGTTAGTGGCTTATTAACATGTGCACTCTATAATATAATCAATTACAAGTACACTGTACAGTGCATTAAACTACAAGAGGTTTGGTTCTTTGTATTAAAAAACATTTATCTTAATAATGCTGGTCTATATAATGAGCAAGATCTCACTGTATTTCCTTTAATACATTTATGAAAAGTCTGAACTTTAACATTAACCGAATTTGGTGACAAAAAGGGAACAAATACGGCACTGTCACAGAGGACTGTTAATTGCCACACATAGTGCATAGTGTACACAAATATACCCCAAACAATGTGGTAGTCAAGGCTTTCCATCCATCGCAAATAAAGAGTTTAAAATGACTCGAGAATAAATATGAAAGCTTTGGAATCTAAAATTACAGGTTTCCCTTTCAAATCAGTCGGTCACATTATAATATGAAAATTACCATTTCAATAGTGCATAGACCACATGACACTACATGAACTATACTGTTATTGTTAGACAACTAGTTTGAGGAAGTAGATGCTTTAAAATGTAAGTGATGTCCCAATACAAGGAGTCTAAATGCATTGTACATGTAAACTACATGCATGTTCATGTACATGTACATGTAGCATAATCACATTGGAGTTAGAAATATGCATGTCTAGTTGAAAAAGTATTAAAATGTACACCTAAAACTTGGTAAAAATAATCATGTTGGAGTTAGAAATATGCATGTCTAGTTGAAAGAGTATACAAATGTACACCTAAAACTTGGTAAAAATTACCGGGAGGCAAAAAACATGGCTGTGTCCCAGTACATGTAACTTTGTTGGGACAATTTTGTGGATATTTTGTCATTATGTTTATCATTTAATACAAATTTAGCAGAGCAATAAATCATCCAAGCTGGGCCTAAGCTTGCCAAAAAGACATGTAATTCTGTAAAATCTTTCTACAAAATACATATACAGAATGTGTATCTAGGCTATTATGTCGTTTAATGTACAATCAAACATGAAATCCCAATCATTGTGACCATTGGATACATTTAAAAGTTTTGATCTGATAGCAGACATAAATCTATGGACTAAACAATAATTGTTCATTAATTAATGAGGTATATCCAGTCAGAAGGCTAGAAATGATGTCTGAATACAGGGCCCCGTTGCATAAAATTTACCATTGATGGTAACTTTGCCATCAATGGTAACTACCATGGAAACCTTGTTTCTGATTGGCTGTTGAGCCCTGTTACCATGGTAGTTGCCATTGATGCCAAAGTTACCATCAATGTTAAGTTTTATGCAACGGGGCCCTGGGCCTTCTGTCAAAATATTCTAAAAAGGGCCAAGGATTCCATTTGATTTCAAAATTGTGCTCAAGAACAACATGTCTAGTGCAATTTAAGTTTGTGTTGTAGCCTTGCCTTCTTTCATATTACATGTACAGCATAGTTAATTGGAATTGCCCACCTCCTGTACACAAGTTTGCTATGCCAAGGTATTCTAAACATTGCACTTTGCTCTTGGGTTATAGTTTCATAATGTGTACAAAATCATTCCATTTTTCAATTCTACAGTGCATTTTATAAACAAAGATTTGAATACACTGCATGCAGGGCTCGGTACTAACAGTAACCGAAGTCCAGACCACTTTTATTTCATAATCTATGTTTCATGCATACAGAGTCTTAAAAGGTAAATTTGGACCCCCTTCCCAAAAAGGTTAGTGTGGAGCCCTACATGTACATGGCATGTCAGACATAAAATACGAAGGAAATGATATTAGGGTTCTATAAAGACCAAGTCACAATTGACAATGCTAGGGGAGTTCCCGAAGAAACATAAAATTCTGTTCAAAGTGTCTCATCAATAACTGATAAAAAATCAGGTCAGCAAACAAGTCGTAAAACTGTAACCGACATGTACAGGTAATCTTGAGTTTAACATGCACTAGAAGTGGATCACAAATATTCCATTCCAATAAAAAAGATAAGGGTGAACATGAAAAAGTAGAATTAAAAGCTCCATGTTATTAAACATCTTTTTTCATCATATTCTTCCCTTTTTATAAGATAGACACAATCCATGTCATCACTGTGTCAGAAGTAAGATTTCTATTTTAATACAGTATGGAAAGATTTTCATTTTTTTTTCTCACTGCTTTATTACAGCAATCTGGATCAAAACCACAGAGAAACCTGCTTTTAGCGGCCACCTGTACCCCAGACTCCAGCCCTATACTAAACATTTACTATCATACAGTAAACATGGAGATATCTCTTCTTTTATCTCCAAGCAGTAAATAGGGGATTTACATTCTCAACACTAGAAGTCTTCAATATCCCAAAGCAAATATTGCATTGGACATGTCATTGTCAAAGTTGTTTTGACATGGTACAATGTACATGGTACAAGCGCCCTATAAATGTTATTATTATTATTTATCATTACAATGTTCACATCAACCATGTCTCCTACTAAAAACAAGGAAATGAATGGCTTTGATAAATTCTAGAACTCTTTCTTTGGAGGTAATGCAAAAGACCTGAAACAATCTAATGGGTATATAAGTAAATTGAAAGGCTTATTATTATCTGAAGGAATTTCTTGGTACACCCTGTAATACACAAATTAAATTCAGTATACAAGCAAGAGAAACTGAGGTTATTGAGAGTCCCTTGCAAAACAAAGCAGTACTAACAACATGTACATTTATAATGACATTTTCAATAGTAATTTCCTCGTTCAGAAAACATTCATATTCTATGACCTCCAATTCCCCATGAACTAATTCTTTAAACAAACTTGATAGTCCCTGTATTAAACCTACAATAGGTGAATGGGAGAAATCAGTAGTCAACCAGTTAAAAGGGGGTTTTAGAAAACAGCACATCAAAGTCCCTGCACCATGCTTGTGTACTAGTTGTATAGGACTGAATTTGTAATGAGAATGTAAGGGCAAGTACGGTTGTTGAATGTTTATTTAAAGCGATACTGAACTGATCAACTTTGTGACCTAGCGTATCGTTATTTTGGACAGTGCCATGGTCATGGTCAACTTGCCAACAGTACGTAACCAAATAGTGATCCCACTTCGCAGACAGAGGGCTCAATGCGAGAGCCAACAGCGCAGCTCGGGAAGCAGCTAGTTACTGATGTGAGGTGGTTCAAGAGGGGATTTGTGGTGGTGCTTCTAGTACAGGATGGCTTTAAAATCATTCAAGTCAGTCAGAATTCACTTCCTTGTATCAAAAAATAAATTGTATTGCATATTTTTTTTCCTCCCTCAAGGATATATAAATCATCAAAGAAAAGATATTTCATTGGCCATAGTTTCGAGTTTTGATTCTTTGTGTCATTGTTTAATTACATGTAGGCAAAATAATATTTCAATAGAAAAATCATCACAATAGATGCATCTGTCTTGTTTCAGGAAAAAAGAGCTGCTCTTGGTTGTAACATCAAAACCATCTTGGAGTGGAAAAAGCTAACTGCATCAGTCACTAAAATTCTCATGCCTGTGCCATGTTCCACTAGAGGGTTTTCCCCTTACTGTTTGCAAAAGTGTAAAGGGCTCTTTTTCTTGCTGTGGAAGCATTCTTTTAATTTTACATAACATGCTACCGTAATTAACGGTGTATGACCCGCCCCCGTGTATCAACCGCACTCCTCTTTTTTACCCTTAATTTTTGTATGGCGACTCTGTCGGCAGCAAGCCAGGTCCGTGTTAAAAAAACCCACCCGGGAAGGCCTTTCATTTAACTGCAGGGTGCAGCTGAATGTGTAAGATCATTAATGTAAATTTAAAAAACAGTAGAGGACCTAGGATAGAACCTTGTGGTACGCCTTGTAATAAAAGAAAAATTGGAGGAATTATTATTATAAACTACATATTGAGATCTACATGTATCAGAAAGATTACTTTCAAACCAAGATGACAAACAAATTTGAGTGTTGTTCTAGTTTCCGAGTGGTGATTCAACACACCGATTACTGAGCTGGGGGACATTGCCAGGCATAGCGCCAGGTGGAGGGAAATAAATAAAAACTTTTTTTTTTGAGGGGGGGGGGGCACTATGTATAAACCACACCCCCGACTTTGAATTTTTATTCGGCAGCAAAAAGGTGCAGTTTATACACCGTTAATGGGATGCTCTTTTTCCAATTATAATTAAATAACAAGGTACACATGTAGACATTACGTGTATGCGCAATGTTGGTTTTGGATAAATAATAGAATGTTTTACAGTACACAGAAACAGAGCATCAATTTATAAGCACTTAAATCAGTCAAGTTCAGGGGTTTAATGGGGGTGAACTTTGTACCAACACACCTTATTTACATATTGCCTACATTGTACAATTACATACATACTTTAATACTTCACAGATCATTTCCTCATTTTACATGTACAAGTTGTTTGCATAATACCAGGATTGATGGCCAATTTTAATCTACAGCAAATGTGAGACTGTACAGTATAATGTCTAAAACACCTGTTGTCTACCTGTACCTGTGGCAATATCTCTATGAGAGGGTTATGATGTGGGAATATTCAAATCTAATCAAACTCTTTGTTTCAATATCCTTTTTCCTTTGCAAAGTGTGCATATTTGGTACAAAATGATATGGCAACAAAGACATATGAACACTAAGATCTCGCTCACAAAAACAATTTTCTTTCATAATAAAAAAATATGGGTGAGAAATTGGCTATGAAGTTTGTTGATCTTTATACAGGTTTTTAAATGGCTTTTCTTTTGAAACCTCCTACAAAACTGTATGAATTATATAAAATATAATGTGTAAAATTAATTGTATTTGGTTTCTTTCCTTGAATTACTTTGTACATGCACATGTATGCCCACAACATTTTCTCACAATTGTGCTATTACATGTAAAGAGTGTCAATTTTGACAGACATGGCACATTTATGTTCATTATTATTATAAATACATATAAACATGTAAACTGAGTGGTCAGAGCCGAAAGGGCATTAAGTTTGTGCTAGAGTACAGCAGATATGATTTAATGCCTTTTTGGCTCAAAGGAGAAGCAAATCAAATTACTATGAAATATAATACCTTGCCCTGATCTGATGACAATCAGCCTATCGTATAGGCCTACTATCAGTATCAAACGTCTTATTCTGGTACAGGATAACCTTGACCTGGAAATGATAAGGAACAAAAAACAACAACATGGAAACAAATCTGCAGGTATACATGTAGCAATTAGTGATTACATTTCAAAAGTTCATTTATACAATGTATGTTTAGTTTCTCTAAGCTCTGAAAACCTTTTTGTAAGTTTTCATTGATTCTACATCTAATTCATAAATGACAATATGTACTACTCATAACAGCTGCTGTAAAGTTTTCCTACAATAAAGTACTTCTGATTGGAGTATTAAACACCCATGACAATTTGACAATAATCCAAAATATGGCTGGTTTGATTTCATTTTGCTATTATGATCTCTCCCATCCCTTACCTGCTGCAAGCAGAGGATAGGATGATCCACAAAGTCATATGCCCAGCTTGAAATTATCATGCGTTCAAATTCAGGGATAACGCAGCAAGTACAGAAACAAGCAGATCGTCTTGATGGAGATTGTTAAAATTACAACTGGCCAGACTCTGGACTACAGTACAATGGCAAATAAAATATAAGATCCCTGGTCAGTCCAAATTAACATTAAATTTGTTCTCGGTTTTCACCACCACCTGTACATTTGAACAAACACTGTACACACCATAAGACAACGAGGATCAACTTTTATTTCCTTATCATTCTGACCTGTGCTATTACTAAATACCTTACAGTAAACCGTACATAATCCATGCACACACATTTAACAACCAAATTATTCATACCCTCACCAGGTTATGTTCCTGATTTATATTTCTTGAGAATATATGACATATTAAAGTTTACATCTAAAAGTTTTCAACAAAATCCTTATTCAACTATTCCACCTTTCATTCTTGAGATACAAAAAAATACAAAAAACATCAAATTTACAAGGGGCATGACTAATTTAGTAGTTAATTTATAACTACATTATAAATATATATACTGGTACAGACAGGTTGTATATAGTTTGTATATTTTTTTTGTTGGGGG
>BEXV01002330.1:31079-69440 GCA_003118195.1 Hemicentrotus pulcherrimus
CAATAAAAACTATCATAAATCCCAGGGAATCTGCAAGCTTTTGGCAAAGCCGTCTGCCATAGGTTAACAGTAGGCCTAAATGATTATATTCCAATGACCCGCATCCCCCCTTTTGTTTTACCTTGTTTACTAATTAAAGAACAAGTTCTCAGTATACAGATGAGTTTAGTTAATATTTGTTTTTTTGGTTTTGGTTAGTTAGTGTCCCCTAGTGTCCCCAGCTACACAGCGCCATCTTGCGGTAAAAGTACTGCAGGTAAAATCTCGGTCTGGAAAATACTAGGCTAGGCTAGGCTAGCGCGCGCTAGTTACTCGCGATCGCATGCATGACATGATTGTGATTCTACGTAGGGCCACCAATTCTATGCGAGAAATCTTTTTGAAAGTAGACCGAGGCCGAGAAACCGACGTGGTGGAAGAGTATATTTAGAGTTTTAGACATTATTATTGAACTTGTATTGAGTTTCTACTTTCGATCATGGAGGTCGCAACGCACTTTGTAACTCATTATTACAACCTTTTTGATACTGACAGAACGCAGTTAGGCGGTTTGTACGTAAGTATGCTATTGGTATTGCTAGTTAGCCAGTTCAAACAATCGGATTCTAACTAGATCTAGGCTAGGCTACTGGCTAGGACACTTATGTTTTATTTTCTTATTACACTTCTGAGCCTACTTACATTTACAGTTACACAAATATCAGTTTAATGGGCACATATGGGTCTAGTATTAAGTTAGACCGAATTTTCCGTCTCTTTCGTTCCATAGCCATGGTAATTAATGGTTAGCCTCTTATTGGGGTAGGGTCGGCTGCTCTCTCTTCAGAGACGGAAACCGTCTAGAGAGGGTCTACATTCCCTCGATAACGCCACGGCCATTTCAAGTCGTATTGTTATGCCCCTCAAATCCCCCAAAATGTCATTTTACCAAGTGCATATCCAATTGTAAATTAGGCCTAGGCAGTAGGCTATAATACATCTGTTCCACTTACTAAATTGATTGAAATAATCCGTTTAATGGTCCCTTTAAAGGAAATTATGGGTCAAAATCGACATCCATGTTGAAAATCTTGCAAGCCATGTTAAACTCTCCCTGCTGGAGTCATCTAAATCAATCTCATCCCTTCTAGTCTACGCCGAAGGCAAAATGATTATGAAGGAAAAACTGTGTGCCATCTACACGTTCGTAATGGCGTTAGACTATCATCACAATTGCGGGGTTAGCCCTGCTATCTTGCATGGGTTCCTTCTTCAGCTCAGTTTGGATAAACTGAAAGGATAAAAGATTGATATATGGTATGGAATAAATTGCTTGCGGAGAACAGTGCTGTAACAATAGAACAATAGAACGAATAATGGCCCCAAAATTTATTCAATATTTCTGTGTAACCTAAATCACACCTACAAAGCAACTCCACACTGACTTCAAGCAGGCAGGTTCTTCGTCATTGGGTGTAATACATGGTTTGTTTGGCCTGTTGTTGGTCTCATACGAGTGACTTTGGTAGTACTCTTGCCACAATAGGTGTATTATCAATGTTTTAAAGATGTTCATGCGTGGGTATATAGTCGTTCGTGAAGTAGGCATCTTGGCGATCACTACATAACACTGAGCCAACAGGTATTACGTCCGTGTGCTGCCCTATGAATACCCACGCCTTAGCAACTTAAAGAAAATGAAATGAAATGAATGAGGTGGCATGGTCGAGTGAATAGGTCATCGGACTGGATCACAAGGTCTGCAGTTCGAGTCCAGCTGTGGCACTAATGTCCTTTAGCAAGACATTAATCTACAGTTGCCACACTTGCCCCAGGTGATGTACATGTAAATGGGTACCTGGCAGGTGTTAATTCCTTGGAATGCTGAAGCGCCAGCATTTCTTGTTTGAGTTTTTTTCCCCTTTCTTCATGTTTTGACATGTTGTGATGTACTTGATTCTATTACAGACGAATGAGAGCAAGCTGTCATTTGAAGGACAAGAATTTCAAGGGCCAGAAGCAATTTGTACAAAACTTGTGGTAAGTTGGAATCTTCACTATCAGGAATCTTTCTAAAAATGGCTTAGTAAATCCTGATTTAAAATATCATGTACTATTTTAGTACTATCAACTTACAAGCATACATCAGCAAAGAAGAAAGAATCATTCGCTAATTGATGTTAGACTCATTTTATTAATGTACATGTAAATCTAGATTCTAGATACACGTTCATTGACAGTGCATGTAGTATGGTTTCTTGAAGGTTATGACAACATAATACATGTAATCTGAACAACTTTGAAAAGATTACATAACATAAATCAGTGACTTTTTTTAGTGCCGACCCAGAATTAACTCACACATGTTAATGCACAATTATTTTGAAATGAACTGATTTGAAGTTCTAGCATGAATGAAGGAATGGTGCATATGTCTGGTTGTTTTAATCTGATCCAGGTTATATTTCATTCTGTTTCTTATTAAAGGTAATACAAAGTTTTGGTATGGGGTCATGAATTTGGTTCAAATGAACATATTGGAAGCATATGCGATCCTACAATACTCAGTGATCGTCGTTGCGGTTGAACTCGAGTTGAAGTTATGAAATTGTAAATTATACACTCTTTATGTTGTATAGCTCCCTCTCAAGGTCAAGATATTAATTAAGCTAGTAAACTATGTTTCTTTTTTAAAATCGATCGATTAGCTATTCGTTTGGAAATTATGTATCACAACTACATATTCTGAGATTTTCATGGTCGCAGCTACAATTGTACAACCGTAGGCGCTATTAGAAATTTATCAAAATTTACCGGGAGCACCAGTAAATTTTCATATTCAATCTTTCTCGAAAGCAGAAGTGTTTTAGGGGCTAAATTTTCTAGTGCTTATAATACATCCACAGGGGCATCCAAATATATCAAAATTATAAAGAATCACTATCCACCCAATTGTCAAAATTTCCTAAAACTTTGTATTACCTTTAACATGGTCATGTAAGTATACACACAGGGCCTTCATTAAACGTCCTATCCAGGGATGGAGTGTTTTGTCAGCTGAGTGTGTCTATGGAACACAAGAGGGCACATTGGCACACAATTAATGCAGTGTGCAGTCATCCAAACAGGCTCATTTGAAACCTATGATTTCGGGTTTAACTGGCTGTACCAACTAACCTATAAACTCATTTCCTTATCCCTAAGAGGACCGTGATCTGATAGTTTAAAGGAATTTTTTTAATCGCATATAGTATGCAGCTTTTAATGTTAAATTCATATAATTTTGATCAAAGGGTGCTGATAAAAAATTGCAGCGCTGCACATGGCAAAAGTGAGCATTTCCCCATATGTAATGCACACAGTGCAGAATTGTCACTTCGCCCCTGTTCAGAAACCAATTGAGATATAGATATGAAACTTTATGTGCATTTTCTGTTTGAGACACTCTATCTGTACACCACGTTTCAGAATTTGTGTCATTTCAAAGCCAAGATTCCAAGGGATTCCAAGGGAGATCACCAAAATAACCCTTTATAAGCCTTTTTAGTGTTAAACGGAGAGGTTCTTGTGATAAGTTATTCCATAAATATATAACTATAAAGACTTTCCCTTTTTTATGACCTTTATCTTTTGCAGTCTATGCCGTTCAAAACAGTGGCTCATGTTATAACAACAGTAGATTGCCAAATTACAATCGACAACAAGCTTCTTATTGCTGTACTTGGACAGCTAAAGGTGAGAATCACTTCTGTATTTTAATGCAAATATGACATATTTACACTTGCCAATATCTTAGATTTAAAGGTACTACTATGTCCCTTTTGCAGCCAACCTCAAATGCTGTAGAACTTTGCAGGAATTATGAGTATGTCATGTATGTCCTATCTGTGAAATTTAAACGTTAGCAGTGTCCTCATATTCAAATTATGCAAGGAAACCTGTTTCCTTGCTAGACTTCACTGTCAGACACTATTGAGTGACTGACTGGCTTTTTTTCTTCTTTGGTGATAACATACATGGAAAGAGTTGTAAAGGGTACATAAGCATTTGTCTACATCAATAACCCACTTCTTGTGATGGCCAAGATTTAACTGATTGAATCTTTGCGCAGCATAAAACGTATGACCATTTGATACAATTGTCTGAAAATCAAGACTATTACTTTTGGGCTCTCTAGCCCTAAAGTCGATTCGACAACTAATAGTCGTTATTTTCCCACTTGAAGACATTTTCAAGCCCCACCTTTTTTAGGGAAGTTCTAAATTGGTATTATCTTTCAAATGCAGGTGGAATTAAACTTTTTCATTTTTTGGGCCTGCAAATCGGACATAGTACCTTTAAACATATACTAAGATCCATGTATTATTTGTAAGCCAACATAGCAAAGCAAAATATTCATTAGAGAAATGAATGAAGGAATCAGAAATTTAACAAATGAATGAAAGAATAAAAGTGTTGTATTTAATGATCTTGTGAAGTCTCTTTACAACTTCATGGAAGCTCTATTTTTCAAGTCGTTCAAGTCTATAAAATACATGTTCATCACAGAAAGGTTTTTATGTGAAATGAAAAAAAGTGAATACTTCAATACACATGCCTTTTTCAAAGTCACTCCCTGTTTAGAATTGAAATCGTTTTTCTGTGATACTATTATTGAAATTCATAAGATATAAACCATGTTTTCTTCTTGTTTTCTTCTGCTGTAGACGGATGATGATCCACCACATAGCTTCTTCCAGACTTTTTCATTAGCTGACAGAAATGGGTCCCTCGTGATTATGAACGACATCTTTAGGCTAGTTATCCACCACCAAGCATAAAGATGCCTCACAGTTTGCCATGTATAATTGTGTACATTTATATGTATTTTTCTTAGGCTTTTATTATCATTTTCATCAGTTCAATGATATTGATTATTAATGTGTGTACTAAAAATCTCCTTTCTCTTAAAACATTAATGGGAAAGTTGTTTGTGAGGAAAGTTGCATATCCAAATAAACATAAACAAACATCCATACCAGGTCTCAGCTGCCTTCTCAGGCTTATATTATTATTCATGGTGTATCCTAATTAAATATTCATGTTTAGTAAGGGCTAGGGGTGTCATGGGGGGGGGGGGNTTCACCCTCCTTTCAAGTAAGATAAGTGTCCAATTTTCTGTCTGGATAGCTTTACCATTGTCAATCAATTTGAAAGTCTGAAGATATTTAATTCTTTAGATTTCTTGCAAACCTTTCGGCATCACTTTTCAGAAACATATTGAAATTTCCACCAAACCCCATGACTTGGGCTCTGATCCCTTACTTTTCATCCCTCAAATATTCAATATTGTGTCTAGCTTTAAGACCAATGATTCATGCGTGGTAGACATTTATAGGGAAGCTATTGGTGTGTATGTCACTCTGTAATCTGTCTGTCCAGATTATTTTACTAAGATACAAAGTATATCACTTGTGTGCACGTATGATAACTCACAGAATTCTGATATAAGTAGTTCTGCATGTGAAAAGTTAAAAAACGAATAAGCAACACAGACTCCATTCTATGCTGTCAAAAAAAAGAAAAGTAAAGAGTTGGGGCATTTGATAATGACCTCTTGTATGAGAGTGAATGTTATTTCACAGACTCTAGACGATCTTTAAAACACTGCGTACAAGAACCAGATATATAGATCATGTATTGAGCCTATGGGCATGAAAGAATTCAATAGTCAATGGGTTGAACAAGCCAGTTCATAATTGCAGTTTGAGCAGCATGAGCAGATAAAGGTCATAGCAGACCAAAACGTGAAATACACGGAGACTAAGTACTGGATACGTGCTCATGAAAGTTATGTAATCATTATTCATTTATGCACAAGCAGCGCCCTCACTCCATGATTTACAGGTGGAAACAAAGGCTATTCATGTAGCACCTCCATCGCTGTAGGAGTGATTATTTCAAAATGTACAAAGTGGGACCTCTTCGTGTTTTGAAGATCTGTAGATATTCAAGGTCATTTTGGACATGTGTGAACTGGTCTATTACCACCGTATTATCTGTATGTTTCACCTTGTTGATTTGATTCCATGTACTGTCTTGTAAAGATCTATGAATCACAACTTATTGTACTTGTTTAATACCCAAAGCAGCTTGCCATGGATTGAGTTTACATTTCAATTTTTTACAAGAGTCATCAATCATGCTTGGTGCACACACTATTCTAAAATGCAGGCTTTAATATCTGCATAAATAATTTTCAAGCCACATTGTTTCGAAGATTTTCCTTGTAGGTAAACTTTAAATTTATTTGGTTTATGTCATTAATGAAAGTTGAATAACATTGAATGGTACACTATATTATTACATGTTTAAATGCCATGGAGTTCTTACTATTAATAGATAATATTAACAAATTGTATATCACAATCTAACAGATAAAGAACGGGAATGCATAGTTCAATAGGTTTTGGCAAATTATAATATCCAAATTTTCCTTACTGGCACACGTCAGTTTACGATTTGTATTTATTGTTACCAAAGAGTTATTTAGTCAATAGACCGGTTTACTAACATTCAAATGTATGGATGCTTCTTTCCTTGGGACGTAGTGACAAGTTTATTCATTAACCTACAATACTTGGAATCCATTCTGCATACACTACTTGTTGATATTTTGGGCAAGCCTCTGGAAAGTTTTCAGGTTGTCAAGAACAAACTTTGTTTGAAAAGTACCTTGCATATAATTTGAATATGTTAGTAAACTATTGAAGAAAACCATGATATACAAATTGTTGAGCATAGAAAGTACTTATGAACAGTTAGGCTAGTAAGTTGAATTTGATCAATGTGAAGCTGCCTTTAAATCTATGAACATGTCAGAAAGAATAATGTCTTTTGTCACACTTTTGTAAGTTCTAGATTTTTCTTTGTTGAGGTTTCAAGTTCTTTGTTCTTTTATTTTTGTTCCCTGCAAGAAAGGGCATGTTTGTGTATGAAGTGTATTACTTAGATTTGGTGAGTGTAAATTAAGGGTATGGATGATGCACTTTATATACATGTGTATCTGGTCAGCTTGAAAGAGTCTCCTATTATAGAGCAAAACATATTATTCTAATCAATACCAACAAAAAATGTTACAGCCTTTTGTGTCCTATAAACCATGATGATATTACGTGAAGTATAATATAAAGTGAATGATAACTTGCATGATTACATACTTAATTTCACCAAGTTTGATTCATATAGTCTTAAGGACTGTGTATGGATATGATGCTGGTGTAATTGCAGATACGTGTACATGTACGGCTTACAAAGGGCTGGCGCACACGAGGTGTCATTTCAATTCACACGCAGCATTATTTTGCTATTAAAGAACATTCAGGCCATCTTGAATAGATGAACAAAACAGTTCCAGGCACTATTTCGATAGAAGACTGGCCCAACAGTCTACACAAAAATGAAAGCATACAGAATATTTGCGACGTCTCTGTGGTCACTCATTGCTTACTGTGGTCTGAATTCTATTGAATTAAACAATCATCTGGCGTAGTTGGCAGGAGTAAATAATTCCTTGCGCGCATCAGGTTTCAATATGTTACTCATGCTGGCTGTTATTTTGTATTGGAGTTCATGTGCACTGGAGGGCAATTTTTAATCATATCAAGAATTATTCTACTTGAGTTTTCTCCATTTTTGTAATAAAAAAAAACATGATAAAGAATGTGCCAGAATATGGAAATCCAGTTATTTCTTTGATTTTGATGGTAAAGTTTAGTCCATGTGGTGAAGTAGAGTACCTAAGCTGTGACCAGTTGAATATATCAAGTATTGGCAGATATATGGTCATCTCAATATGAAATTTTGAACAAGTCCAAGATATATACCTTCTCTTTTACTACATGTACTGAAAAATGTTAAAATTCAGTGAATGGTTGCGTTTTTGTGTACAAATAAATATCACATACTAGTAGTACAATGATTTCACATAAAGGACTGAAGTAAACCACACATAACTGCACATCCAATGTGTTATCTTGCTATCCATCTGACTTGTACTTCTCTCAAATATGAGACAAGAAACCCATTTTCATAGTCTCTGCATTTTATTGTGTTCTTTCACATTACATGTATTTACACAGTGCTTTATCATACAATACAGGCATCAGTCACATATTTCTACATAATCTACCCTTCTTACACTCAAATAGTTACAAAATCATCTAAAAATGCGCTCCCCCACCCTCCCCTCTAATTGGCTAGGATTATTTGTTATTGTTGGACATGACCAAAATAAAAAGGGACAGAACAGGAATCCTTTACCCATATTTTACTAATTAAGTTAAACCAGACCAGAGGTCTAAGGTCATGTTTAACATAAAGAAAACGAAGACTCGCTTCCTTTCATGAACCTGATTTTGGACCAAAACATAAACTCTGCCTCAGCTTTAAATTTTGGTACAATACGGGCCATAATCTTTTTTAGGATAAACAACTGAAGGAAAGTATGAATTTTCTACATTTTTTATATAATAGTAAGGAAAATTCCTTGAGTCTTTTGTAGATGTTTTGAAACTATGGAGGTGCTTTATTAGCTTTCTACAAGAAAGGAGTACAAGAATAAAATTGAAAATACATGGCCATGAACTTTTTTCACCTCTATGGAACCCACTTGAGTAGAACCTTGAAATGACTTATGGATAAATCCGTTTCAAGAATCATTCCATTAAAAAAAAATCAGAATACTTTATGCTAGGAGTTGTTTTCAATACAAATAAGGTGATGCGATATACAAAACAAAAAAAAGTTGTCTTTAACAGACTGTAAGACATGAATATTTCTACAACATGCTACCCACGTCGTGCTCCTATTTCTAAATCTAGCGCTAAATCCTGCTTTCTAAACTGTAGAAACAAAAAGTTTATGTGGTATAAGAATCAAAAAATTCTATGGTATACCACAAAATAATCTGCTGAGCTGTGATACAGAGAGTAACATGGTTACATAATTAGAGGAGATATATCCTTTGGTCATTGCACACAATTTCAGCATTTGGAAAAATTCTGTACTTTACCGAAACTTGGCCTAAAAACGGATCATTTCACATTTTAATAGAGCAAAATATAAGTTTATATCATTTCAACCATGTTACATGTATAGCTAAAGAGAAGATAAAGAGACAATTGTACAATAAGAAGCCTGTGGGTAGGTAACACTAATACAGACAAGTATAGAGTAAAACTGGTAAAGAGTGTGTGTGTGTGTGAGAGACAGAGAGAGAGAGAGATAGATATACAGGAAAGTTTTTGTAGAGACAAAATGTATTACAAAAAAAAATGTACATGAGCAATATATTAATACCATAATTTCATAGTGAAGATATTCTTGAGTTCCGATAATGTAATGTAGAGAGAAACTGCCTCAAATTGATTTTGAATTCTCAATCACTGTATACCGGTAGGTAGACTGTTTGAACAAGCAAACATAAACCACATTCTTTAAAATGCACAGCTCTCATGGACAGCATGTTACCATGTGGGTCAGGGCTACTACTTAAACTTCCTTATATTCAACGCTCATTACTCAAGTGTTAAACCTTCTTTACTTAAATTGTTTGGCACATTGATGCCCATTTCAAGAATTGTGTGTGTTTCTTATCAAAATATGTGAATTAATTTACAAAAGTTACCACAACTCATAAGTCGAAACCATTTTTGCATAATTGGTGTCGACAAACATTACTCTTTTCCCAGCAGTACAATTTCCAATTTTCAATACTTAAGCATTGACTTGATACTAATTACACCACACCTTTAAACTGGATTAAGAAGCTCTATAAAATCACCACAAATTCCCATGTTTTTAACTCTACATTTGTATCAAAGTTCTTACTGCATGATCCTAACCAAGGACGACAGTCAATAAATCCTGTGGCAAAACTATAGAAATGAGTTTGAAATAAACAATATCACACTAATTGACCCGTTTCTCTCATTTTTCTGCTTCTATTAAAACCAACTCAACATCAGGGTGGACTTCTCTTTTTAACATACTAGGACGTGCTTGAATTCTCCAATATTTAAACAACAAATTTAAGAGATTAGTGTACAATACAATTATTTAGACTTATTTCTATACTTACATTACATCAGAAATGTGACTTCACAAAATCATATTATCATTAACATATTCATATAACTTTGTTTTACATTCAAGACAAGACTCTTTTGGCATTTACAAAGACAATTTGTTGGCACCTGAAATTTACTGGTGAATTATAAAAGCAGAGTAAATTCCAGGTAGCAAAGTCGTACAAACAAATTACATACTCAATCAAAGTGCAATATATGTCTGGACTTTGGAATATTACACCTAAAGTAATAGATGTATTTCTCTGTTTACAATTTGTGCAATAGATAGAAGCAAAATGTTTAAGTCTTGCACGTGGCATATTTCCTTTTATTACATCCTCCTTTTGAACTTTACATCCTTTAAATAATACCTGTGGTTGGCTATCATAGGATTCGTGTATCCAATTTGATTTCTCTGATACCTTGCTTTACAAGATGCAAGGGTAACTAAAACTAAAAGAACTTGTATCACATTTAGATACCTTTTCATGTTCCCAGAACTTCAGGATAATCTATTCTGTATTCAACAAAATATAAAGGGACAAAAATAACTCAACTAAGAATATAACAACAATGTGAAAAATTACCAAGGATAAAAATGCTTTCCTTTAAATCAAACAAAGTCAATTTCTCAAGGTATTTTAACCAGATGTGCCTCAGAGAATTGAATACTGATTACTGTACAAATGAACAAATCTTATAAGCACACAAGTAATAATCAATGAGGAATGCATAAATCAAACAAAAGCATGTATTCAATTTTTCTTTGGATGATAATGATAAAGAAAAAGACAGTCAATACATTTCATTACTTCTTCATGACAAGCATACACAGGAATATTTTTACAAAAGATTCTGTCAAAGGTTTCTTTTTAGTGAGAAACCCTGAAGGTGTCGTAGTTACAGCTTTCACCATCAAAGTCACTATATACACGCACCGTTGTAAGCATTGCCAAGTTCATGACCATTTACATCATTATGTACACATATATTTACAGATATTTTTTTTACCCACACTTATTGTAATCAACACCAAATCAGGGCCCCGTCTTATAAAGAGTTGCGATTGATCCACATCAATAGCAAGTCCTTTTATCAATCGCAAGTTTGCAGTCCCCTATCTCTTATGTACATAGTTGCAGTTGATATTAATTGCAAATGAGTTGCAATTAATATCAACTCTTTATAAGACGAACCTCAGGTTTCAACCTCAGTTTCAAATTGATATGACATGCATAGAGGTGCATAATACAAAACGTCTTATATGATGTCCTAATGCTACAAGTAAAATGTTTCACTAAATTTATCTTTAAAAATATGTAATTACCTTTCCTTTTAATGTAATGATCTTTAGGTTCGGATTACTGGTAAGCAAATTTCATTTCATTTTTTTAAATTTTTTTTACCTGTGTAATTTATCAAAATTAATTTAATGCATTGAGAAAATTTCACAAGTGACAATAAGCACATTTGTTCTCTTTAACCTACTTAACTATAAACAACTTTAAAATAGAGGCACAATTAAAGCCAAGATGGACCCTGAATAAAAATAAAACCATCACCAACACTTATAAGTCACCTAGAATTTAATTTCTAACATCCCAACTTTTATGTTTTTAGGAAAGAACTGGATTTCCAGGTGATCATTAATTCCTACTCTGTGTAACGTTGTGCCAATATGTTTATGAGAAGACAATGTTAATTATGAGCTCCTCCACCTAAATCAAACAAATATCCAGGGCAGAGCAGCTCATAATATGTTTACTTTCACTAAAGAAACGTCCCTAATCATGAATGAATAATGGCAGCTTCCAGATACATTCCTTGTGTATCCTTCATTAGCTTCTCTGCTAGTCTATCTAATCAAATCCAATCCTCTAGATGCAGCACAGAGGATTCATGGATGAGTCTTCTTAAAAGACAATCATACGCAGCTGATGACATTCTCAAAATCAAGGATAATTTCAAATTCATTCTTTAACTGTCCCCATCCATTGGAAATACACCATTACAACGTCATCAACAAAAATGAAGGATCCTTCCATATCTATCTCTGTTATGTTAAAGGTACACCATTTTCAAAATAATCAACCAAGAGACCTGATGAGTGGCCTGCCTATCCATGATGTGCATCAGTCCACTTTCACAGCTTGTTTTGCTGCCTGTGATTCCATCCACCTTAAAACTCTGGATACTGGTAGGTGTGACACAAAGAAGGCTGTTGGGGGGAGTTGGAGCCCCCCTCCCCCCTCCCCCGACTCTATGCACTTCTAACCACATTGTCTACTGCTGATAGCCTCCAGGATACTGGCCTTGATTGTATCCTCCGTACCCCGCTCCACCAGCACCAGCCTGGCTCTGAGGGGGTGGAGGACCAGGTTGTCCTCCCTGGTTGTACCCATACCTAGCCTGGTGGGGTGTAGGTGGACCTTGGCCCCCCTGTCCAGGGTAGCTACCATAGCCTCCTTGCTGTGGGTTACCATACTGACTGGTGGGTGGGGGCATGTTATTCTGCTGCTGCGGGTAGGGTTGCCTCTGACCATGTGCCATCTGAGAGTACCCTCCTGGAGGTCCATTGGAGGGATACTGCTGCTGGTTGTAGTTAGGCATCTGGTTGTACATTGGCTGACCTGTGGAGAAAACACATTCAAACATCATATTAAAAACTTGCAGGTCCCTAGTAGCATTAAGGAAAACAAAGAGTATACCTTTCCCCATCATATTAGGCACACAATGCTCTTCACAGAAACCTGGGATAAGGCTAAACATACAAAGTTTACACACTTATAGTTCATATTTTGTCAAAAGTTAGAACAATCAAAGTAACCAGTGATGAACAAAAGATGGGAAATGTTGACATATTATTGCATTGCACTAGTCCTTTGTTGTGTCATCATGAAAGAGGATGAATGAGCCAAGTCAAAATATCGGAGAGAAAAAAAGCATCACATTCATAGTTCCAAACTTTCTGGTATCTAGCCTTATCAATAAAAAAAGAAATTAAAAATATAAAAATCTATTAAAAATGACATTAAAATGCTAGATTTCATTAAAGCAACCACCCATTTTAACCTCACGATAGTGAGTATCCATTCATCACGTGGCTACTCAGAACAACATACACTTACGAACCTAGCTTTGATCTTCAAAACCTGTATGTACAGGTAGTAAACACAAAACATGGATGGTAAGTAAATAAATCAAACTTGCTACCTAATTCCCCACATGTAAACTACAGCTAGAATGGGCATAACAAGCATAAAAGGCACATAGAACTACAATGTATCTACATGAACGTCAGTTAGGTAACATATGGGGAATTCCATGCAAACGATTCTAGAGAAGGTTAAAATCGGTCATGTTACAGGTGTGATCATGGAATATACACGGGAAAAGGAAACGGAGATGGATTAGAATGTATGGTCGAAAAAAATCATGAGAATTTATAAAAGGATTCTTTTGAGAGTTCTGCTTTGCACATCTTCTTCAATTTGGTCATATATATCTAGGGATTGAGCTTGCATGGAATTGTCCAAATTTGTAGTCAATCAAGGCATTTCATTGAAAGCCCTTCTTTATTTGAGAACGATTTAAAAAGAGGTATTTTTCGTCACTTTGTAATGATCTGCTGGTGCTCCTTGTATCTCCTTTCCGATCTTTGCTTTTTGACGATCCTGCAGGAGATCACAAACATTAAAATGTCTTCTTGATGGTGAATTAACTATTGCAATAAAAACATTAGAGGTAGCAACATTCATTTGCAAAGATGTTGGATTGTGTCACTTTTTTTGCTTCAAATTAGAAAAGTTATATTTTTTGTCACCTAGTATCAGATGAAAAACACTTTTTGTTTTTGCAGATTTGCTAATCTTCTAAGTACAGATGAAAATAATATCATTACTCAGTAATAAATTTTACACTCTGCTAAGATTTTTTTTTTAAAGATTGGTTTTACAATCTTCAATTTGTTTAATATTTCCCTCAATAATGTTTAGAAATACAAGTACTTCATAATTCCTAAGTGTAAAAATTGATTTAAAGAAGATCCAGACTTTGATTCAAAGATACATACAGTATGCCAAAACAATCGATCTTTTGTAGTAAATCTCAAAATGATTTCTATCCAATAGATAGGAAAACAGTTAATAAAACTGAATACCGGTAAATGTCTCTTATTGAAAAATACATATCTGTCCATAGATGTTGATCAATTTGCAAATAAACGATGCTACCTTTATTTACAATGCACAAGTCTGCCACCTGTTCCTCAACAATTTTTTTTAAAGATAGAGGTACCGGTATCAAACTCCATTTTTTTAGTTGCATAACTTTTCTTCAGAAATCAAAATGATTTTGATTACCTCTGTTGCACCTTTGTTGCATCTTATCATTAATGCATACATGTATATCACAACACAAAGCAAAAGTTATTGCATGGAAATTGATCAGGTGTCCGAAATGTAGAACAATATTTTAATGGCATACCTATACTGTGCAAACTGTCAGAATGATAAACTTCTTCTTTCATACATTAAAGAAAGGCAGGAAACACAGCTAGACCAGCTTACAGTGACATGCATTGTGTTTGCACAATTTTTAATGTGCTGATGTTGTTGTTGAAATTCAACTTGTGCAAACCCATGCAAGCAGATGGAAGATAACTGCATTTGAAATTTTGGAGGGGAGCAGCGAAATATCAATAGGAGCTGAGAGCACTTTAGCTCTGGTAATATACTTAGAGCTCTGAAAGTTTTTTTTATTTTTTTTTATTGCAATACTATTAAGATCTATATCACTTCACAAACAATAAGAGCTATGAACAAAAAAGAGGATTGAAATCAGAGGGACATTCCTTAGAAATGACATAGAGACATACATGTATTATGAAGGTGCAAAAAAGGTGAGGATATGAAAAATTGAGGAAAGGAGAAAGTGAAAATACATGTAGGTATGCCTTCTGAAGCTCTATATGCTTCAAACTATTGATGATCCTTGCTGTGAATTTGCATGCTTCCAATCACACAAACACTATTAATTCTATATGAAGTAACATATAAATGAAAATTAATTACAAGTATTTTTAAGTTTGATCTAAGATTCATGCTCTTCCTGTCAAATACAAGATTTTAAAAAAAGTGAAGACATGACATTCACTATGTACACATTATTCTTTGAGTGCTTCATCCTTTTTTCTTCTTCTTCTTCTTTTTCTATTCACTATGTACACATTATTCTTTGAGTGCTTCAAATCATTTTACCAAGCTTCAAGCGTTATAACAATTACCGGTACCCTATATATCTTCTTTTTTTTTGTTTGGGGGGGGGGGGCACAAAGTGTCAACAAACATGCACATATAAAAAGCCCCAGATAGGGAACAACTGTCTAATTTGTCTATTTACATTTCACGATTTCACATTTTATATTTTACAATTCATTTTTAACATAAAATGGTTAAAATGAATGCAGACGGTTACAAAACTTAATAAAGAGAAAAGTAGAACACTATCTAACATTGAGTAAAAACAAATAGCTTTTTACATGCATCACAAATGTACCATACACTGATATTTCTGAAGAAAAAAAAATGAAGACTTCAACACGTCGTCATAAATAAAAGAATTAAAAAATGTAGCATTTGGAATAGAATTTTCACAAAGAAGAAATGTGGAAGGCAATGAGGGAAAACAATACACATGATATAAATAACAATTCATGCAGTTTTAAAAACAAGATCGTATCTCGGACTGATGTACAGAAGAGAGAGAGAAAAAAGTCAATACACAAATTAAACAAAAACTTCCAAACAAGTCCATGTTACATTATAACATCAATATCATGAACCCTACATCTTCCTATTTGTCTGCTCCTAATTGAAGGACATCATTGTATTTTTCAGAGTCAAATTATATTAAAAAGAAAAGATCTTCCAGTCTTGCAAATTATGAGGAAAATTGCTAAAATTCACTTCAGATTAAACCTCTATTCTTTGATATGAATTCGTAAGGGAATGGTCATGCATACTTGGAGGCTTCAATTGAATTTGAATTTGGAAATAAAAGCAACAATTCTCGTATTTTTCTGCAATATCTTACAAAAAAAAAAAATCTAAAACAGAAAAAAAATAAGCAAATTTCAAAGAATCTTCAAAGAATTGGCCTGCTACAAAATACCAATGCAATGCAAGAGATATACCTCTGTGTACTTTCAGTATTAAACTGCATGCATGTAACCCAAAGAAAAACTCATTAACTATTTAGTGGGATCTACCTGCTCCCTGAAGATACTACTATTATTTTTTTAAAAAATGTACAAATATTGACTGATTTGAAGGGCACATTTAAAACTTTTGCCCAAGGTAATCTTGAAACTACACTGAGCCCTAAGACTAATTTGATGGCATAGATAGTGAAGTCTTGAGAACACCTAGGAGCTATAGTTTTAAGCATGACCAAATCAAAACCAGTAAGCTGTAAATATCTTATATACTGCAACCCCCATGTCATTTCTTTAAAAAAGATGTATCTTAACAAAATATGACTTTTGTAGACTCTAGGGAATTTGCTGGTCTAAGAGCATTGTATGTGTCTCAGTGGATGTCTCTGTTGGTGAAACCATTGCACCTTTTTATTATATGCACAAGTTAAACTATACCTGCCCAGTACCCAGCAGTCGGTAGCAAATTCCATGCCTGCAGTTTTGACCAATCAGAGGCCCAGAATCTAATATGCAGTATATAAAGACTTCTATAAACAACATTATAGATCTGAAATTCTGTACTGGCATTAAGGGATAGACAGAGAAACACACTTACCTTGTGATGGTTGCCTGTAGCCTCCCATTGGTTGCTGCCCCCCTGTCATCATCATCTGCCCCCCTTGGCCTCCTCCTCCTGGGCCCTGTGGTCCAGCCATCATACCCTGCTGCTGATGAGTAGGGTAGCGTTGAGGTGGCATGTTGCCTGGGTACTGTGGTGGAGACGGTCCCTGAGGTCCACCAGGTTGTTGCTGGGGTGGTGGTGGCATAGGAGAATGTTGTGGCGCTTGTTGCTGATGGGGTGGTGTCTGTTGCTGCTGGCTTGGTGGTCCCATGGATGGAGGTGGACCCATGTTGCCCTGTTGTGGTGGTGGGGGTCCCATGTTGGAAGGTTGTGGTGGACCCATGTTGCCTTGTTGCTGGGGGTGTTGAGACTGGTTGGGCGGTACTACTGACTGTGGAGGTCCCATACTAGGTTGTGGTGGCACTCCCATGTTTCCTTTTGAAACAACAGATTTAATTTGAATTAGCAAAGTATATACATTCCTGAAAGGTTATGAACTATTCTGATTGTACTTCATATAAAAAGCTAAATGAATAAACAATAATTTGTTTATGGGCAACATATTATCCCTTGTAGATTACTGCATATTTCTAAAAAAAACTATCAAAGAAAATTTGGAATTCCTTACAAACTTGAGAATTAAAAAAATAAACTATGTACAAAAACAGGAATGATAAAATATGTACATTATTTGTTCAAATTTTAACAAAAATTAAGAGATATCTAGTGATCTCTAAAATCAGAATATTCTAACAACAGGTACATTTGAAGATGTATCAGGGACTCTGATATTCTTAATGTCAACTGGGATTTACAAAGATTTTGGACAGGGATATCACACCTCTCTCCAACATCAAGGTTTTGGTTTGAACTGAGGAAGGCCTTTGCTTAACACGTTGACAATAAACTATTCACTGTACATCAACAAGTCAGTCTCTACACTGTAACACCTCAAACAGACTGTTTCGGGGAATGCAACTGAAGAATCCCAAGTGATTGCACATGCAATTTTAGAGAGGAACAAAATTGTATGAAACACTGCAACAAGAATGCCACAACTTAAATTGATGACGGTTATAACCTTGTTGCGAGTAACCCATATTGGGTTGCTGGTTAGGATGTGGCTGCTGTTGCTGTTGTTGATTTGGTGGTCCCATGGGCTGTTGTTGTGGTGGTGGTGGTTGTGTCGGTACCATATTGGACTGTGGCTGTTGTTGCTGCTGCTGGTTTGAGGATGGTGGTGCCATTGTCTGAGGTGGACCCATGTTGGACTGTGGTACCTGTTGCTGCTGCTGTTGCTGCTGTTGTTGTTGTTGCTGCTGCTGTTGTGTATGTAGCTGTGCCTGCTGTTGCTGCTGTGGGGGTTTGTCAGCCTGGGGATGTGGAGGTGGTGTTGGACCTGGGGGCATCATACCTCCTGTGAAAATATAAATGTCACTTATTTCAGACTACATCATTCTGCTCGGAAAAGAAAAAGTTTGTAGCATGTGAATTATGGGTTGGGGAAGGTGTCCATCACATTCAATTTATTGTATGATGACACATAATTAACCAATAAATTTATTCAAATATTTTAAATCTTTAAATGTTTCAGGGAGATATTTTCTGTGGTTCACTTGTTTATGAAATACAATTTCTGCTTATTTGAGTGTAATTTTAATAATCATAAATAAATAAATAAAATATCCTCCAATCATGCAATAGGAGCCGGATTTATCTGCTAAATTCAAAATCAAACTATTAACAAGCACATTAGTATATAATTAATGATATTTACATATTTTTTAAATACCGTAAATCTCCGTGTATAAGACGCACCCGTGTATAAGACGCACTCCGACTTTAAAGATTTTAAAAAACTAAAAAAAAAAAAATTTTGACGGCAGGATCAAACCCATGCCAGCACATAGATTACCATTCATAACCAGCGCCTTAGACCGCGCAGCTATCGAGCACCGATGCCAAACCAGGAAGTTTCTAGGAGCGTATACATTGCAATGGATTCAAATGGCGACTTCGCGTGCTGGATACGGCCTTTTCGTTTACTGCAATGTATTGGCACAAATTACTTCATATAGATCTAAATCTGTACCATATTGCCAAAAAGTAAAGAAGGGACATGAAAGATTGTTTCTTACGAAGCTAGCTGCTGCGCAGGTTGCCCCGTGTATTCAGCTGCATGATACAGGTGAGTGAGCTGAAGACACGGGAGAGCTTCGGCCGGCAAAGTGCTTTGCGAAGGGCATAATTTATCGAGACTGAAAAAAAAAAATCAAAATCTCTTCCCTTCAAATTAGGAACGTAGTTTTACTTCATATAGTAGATTCTATTCTTTGTTTTCATTATGAAATTCATGTTGAGACACAGAGATTTTTGAAAACCAATAAAAAGTTGCATTTTGAGGACTCAAAATATTCTGTACCTGTGTATACGACGCACCCCGACTTTTGAATTTTCCCGACGGTAAAAAAAGTGCGTCTTATACACGGAGATTTACGGTAGTGATATAAAGAAATCCACAAAAATTACATGTAATAGCCCCCTCCACCATCCCACCCCAGTACAATATGAGTTACTATACCATCTATAGTCATTATTATTATAGGCTATTATTCAGATATCATTTCAATGTCACAATGCAACTGCTTACATTACATAGAAATAGTAAAAATATAGTTTTGGGCAACATTTAGAAAGAGCAACAAAGACAAGTAGGTTGTTGAATGAAATAAAAATAGAGACATAAAAAGGTACAAAGAAATAGCTGTCTCTGACCGTCAAAGGCAAATGACTTAGCTGCACTTCCATATTAAACCACATTATAAATTACATTAAGAAGCATAAAATGAATAATAATTGAAAAAAGTTTTTAAACGAAAAACTCATAAAATGGAAATATAAAAATAATCTTAAACATAATTCTAAAGTAAATACAATACAAAAAACAATAACTCATAAAAAAAGCAAAAAAGAAAGAAAGAAAAAGCTCAATTCAGCCTGTTCAAAACAAGTCATGCTTCTATTTTTGCGAGTTCTAAAATTCGCACTTGCCAATCTTTGTGCGAAATCCATGAAAATTAATGTACTGCAAATATTTCTACTCTTACAGTACTCTATAATATTCCGGGTAGTTTTTTTCCTAAAATAGTGCTTACATGTACAAGTACATCAACAATGTATACAGATTTATCATGAATTATCTTCTTATGATAATGAGATTATGCAATATAAATTAATTGTCTTAACAGAAAATGTAGTCAGGGATTAAATTTATCTAGTATAATAAAACAATACGCAAAATAGATAGAGCTAAAAGAAAAGATTTAGGTCAGGGGAGGACGCCAAGGGATTAATTGAAATTATGCATCGGTCAATACACAACATTGGGAACAACTTTGACTACTAGTAGCTTTGAATCCATATTGAAGGAAAAACATAATGGGCTACTGAGCAGCAACAATACAGAAAACCAAGTAACAACATCAACTTTGCATCCTGCCTTGGGATTGGTGTCTGGTCATTGTGTTGCTGATTGTGTGGTAGCCACCGGATGATGAGCTGTTGTAGGATGTGGTAGATACATTGCTACCACCACTACCACCACCAGAAGTACTGCTAGTCTCACCGCTGGTACTTCCACTGCTGTTGGCAGAGAGAAAGTTTTCACTGGAGGAAACGGAACTACTACTCCCGCTCACTGGATGCGACGTGGCTACATGATCATTGCGAGAGCTAGGCACTAGGGATACAATCATCAGATGGAAAGGAAATTTCCTTTGATGCAATTCAACAGGGTATGCATACTAGTAAATGGTCAATGCAATATAAAGCCTCATGTAACTTTAGATCTAAAAAAACTGTAACCTAGAAATCTGACATCAAAAAGATAAGTTGTTATAGCTATTCCTACAGGTAATGGCTCAGATGAGGCGCAATTAAATATTTTTGGCTCTGTACATGACAACTTGCAGTATTCAAACATTTACATGAGTAAAGTTGTAATTTGTACACCTAACCAGAGTGACAATAAAGTTCAGGGCTATATTACACACATGCTAAAATCAGTAGGGTTGAGTGGGCAGAGCAGGTCTGGGTGTATGGTTAAAAAAATATTAACATTTTTCGTATTTCATCCTCTTTATACAAAGAAATACAAACTTTTAATACAAATTTGGCAACACTAAAGAAGATGTGTAATAAAATTCATCGCAGCGTGGAGCTTTAGAATTACAGAAAATGTTTAAATTTTGCAAAGTTCAAGCTAGACAGTATCTCTGGTGATTTGGTGTCCTAAACAAGCTTGAGAGTATTGATCTGAGGATTACCTTGCATTTGCGAAGAGTTCATACTAGCTGATGTGACCGGTGGAGGTTGCATGGGTCCATTAGCCATCTGCTGAGGGGGTGGTGTCTGCATCAGGGTAGCACCTTGCTGAGGTGCGCTGCTGGGAGCAGGTGACTGGCTACTCACAGGGGTACGACCTGCTGGGGGTGTAGGTCCACCGCTACTAGGGGGCCCTCCTCCACCAGCACCACTGCTACCTGCACTACCACTACCACTACTATTATTACCCCCTGGCCCAGTAGCAGGTCCACCATTCATTCCCATCGGTCCCCCTGGACCTGGTGGCATGATGGGGTTACTACCTTCCCTTCCTCCTGGCATGGAATTTGGGTACTGCTGGTTTGGTGGTACATTGCCTTGATTTGGAGCCTACACCAAGTAAAAATGAAAAGTAAAATGGTTAGGTGGAAGAGGAGAGAAAAAGATGATAAATAGATGAAAAACAAAGGAGATAAAAAGGAAACCTCATAATTACATGATGGTATTCACACCGAAAATACCATAGTAAGGTTGTTTATGAATTTTAAAAAGACAACTTGTACACATGCGTACATACCTCTTAATACCAGATGTCATGCACATTTCCTGAACCAATGCCAGAGAAATTCAACAAATAGTCTTATTACCAACCAACACATATTGAAGATAAAAAGTCTAATGTATAACTAATTGAACATTTTTCTGTCATCATCACTTATGAACTTCCATACAATGTAGGCCTAGTGCACATGGTCACTAAAATAGCAGTTTGTATACGATTCAATCACTTCAATTTCTTACTTATATACAAGGTAATTTAGTTAAGGATCCTTGGGAAATAATAATTGCTTTTATTATTCTTACAGGAAAAAGTTGCTGCATTCCTTGGTTTGAGTCAGCGATTGTAGCAAGGTACACAAGGTTGCGATGAAGAACCTGCTGGTACCTAAACATAAAGAAAGAACCGATGTTCAAAATCATTAGTTTCAACAAGCAGAATACATCATCAAACTTGTATTTACTAGGACTTGAAGGTGAGCAACAGATTTATTAAATAATCAGATAAATAAGGAAATATTATGATTTGGAGACAAAAACCATGATATAAAATCTGAATAAGCTTATTAAGGTGTACCTTCATTCTAGGTTTTTTTAACGTCAGCACCAAATTATATTGTAATCTAATGCTAGTAAAACAGAAAAGTAACAGGAATGAAATGGACAATAAATCTTATTTAATTGTTCCTTACAATACACATGAGTTGTACCAAAGAGCACAGTGTTTCTTTTACTACCGACGATACAAATCTTGATTAAATATTAAACTGGATCCAACAAAATTCATTACGAGTGTCTAACTTTCTACATGTATGTCATCAAAACAAGACATCAGGTATAATTACAATTTTGGATAACAAACATATTCAAGATAACATAGGGAAGACATAGAAAGAATTGAACTTACTGTGTAGCTTCGGATGCCCTTCCTTTATTCTGGTATTCACAAATTGTCTGGATAAGCTGATTGTTTTCATCCAACATCTGAAATCAAATTAACGAATGAGTTGATATTTTTTTCGGACACATGCTGAAGTACCTAGGTTGAGATTCAGGTGACAGAATCAGATGGTCCCCTTGTGTATTTGATCAGTTAAAACCACAGAGTAAAACCAAATGCAACTTGGTATTGCAATTGGTTGAAAATATGTAGATTAAGCTGGTTTCTATATTCCTTTGAGGGACACAAAATAATTTTTAAATAGTGAGGGGTGGCATTTCAAATTTTCAAAGTAGATACTTATACATGAATGTTTCTCTAAAACTAACCCTGTATGTTGGGGCTTTGATTGGATCAGAATATCGGAACGACACCCTCACAACTTTGATCGGTATCGGCAAAAATATCGGCAAAAAGTACCAGTTCAAATTGATTTTGTTTATATATTATTTTTTTTAACGGTCGTACTTCAAATTTTGAGCACTCTAATACCTAAAATCCCTCATACCTTGGATAATTCTCTCATTTGAAGTTGTTGTAGTTCATTTTTTAAACTATTTTCATGCTGTTAAACATCAACAATTTGAAAAATTATCAAACCTATTCATGGCATTGAAAAGAATTACATTAGTCTAAGAGAAGAGGCACAACCTGCGAACTGCCATCTTGGATTATAATGCCAATGAAAGAAAATGTGTGCCTACATTATAATCCAAAATGGCAGCTTGCATGTTTTGCCTCTTCTCTTTAGACTAAAATATTAATATACATACATGCGGGCCGCCATCTTGGATTATAATGTAGGCATGCATTATAATCCAAGATGGCGGCCCGCATGTTTTGCCTGTCAAACCAAAGATCTGGGGTTCGAATCCCACCGAGACGGAAGACTGAAGCCTGCATTGTGTGTTAACGTGACGTGCCCCTCCCATTGTTTCATAGACGCAGGCTATGTTAAATAGAAAACTCTCTGTCCCTTGGATAGGATGTTAAATGGAGGCCCTGTGTACAGGAGAGTCACCACCCTTGCACGTTAAGAACCCACTGCACTCTTCTTATAAGAGTATGGGGAAACCCCGGTGTAGTGGTCAACCTGCTTACCCCAATCAGGCCGATATAGGCACGTAAAACTTTAGCTTACATTTAGCACCTGCGCAGAACGTTCATCCCATCTCGGCGAATTGCAACCTCATTTTACTAAATTGGCGCGAACAAGGGCCCTTTTTATTGGCTATCACTGGCTGCCATTCACTCAATGTTATAAGATATTAGTGCGAGGAGAAAGCTTGCGATTTTCAGTTTGATCTGATACCAAAATAATGATATTTCAGTCAAACCCTCTATTTGTTACGATTTTTTTCAGCATCCTTAAAAGGTTAATTATTTCAATTAAGTTTAGGTCTAACGTAACTTTTTTTAAAGTTCTCATTTTCGTCGTGTTTAAGGTACAAACTAGAAATTTATTCTGAAATGTTTGTTGATCTTTCTATTTTATGTGTGTGCATCAGTTATGTGTGAAGTGCGTCACATGTTTGAACTTTGAAGCATGACATGTCAAAATCTCCTTGGTCTGACGTAATAATACATTTTGACATTGCCATTGAACTTAAGTTCCGCTCAAGTTAAGTAGGCCCTCGCTCACTTAAATTTGAAGCCACTTGAGGGATCGGCCAATGGGAGCACGTTGACTCACTGTACAGCGCTCAATTCACAAAGTTCTACGTGCATGGCAGCTGCAAGAATCTTCTGTACTGAATGAAGCTGAAGGAGGCAGATTATCTTGAGTTGAAGGAGAGTGAAGAAGATGGTGTCTTAATGCTTTTCCCTACACACACAGTATAGTGTTGATGCTGTGTGGTTCACACATTCCAGTGCACGTGTGTGGTTCACACATTCGCAGCTTCCATCCAAGGAGCTGCGATTGAGATTTACTACAACACGCAACAGTACAAGTAGAGTCTAACAAAAATATATTTGGAACTTCCCCTATGAAAACACACACTAACACAAAAAACAACAGATGGGACTACAGATCAAACAGCTTTGCACATACTACAAAATTTACGTACCTTCTGGATTGTTGCTTGATCGGGAACCGACTTCCCCCTCTGCCGGGGAGGCATGAATGCTAAAGACATGGCTAGAATTCACCAAAACGACATCCAAAGACAGAAAATACCGTCTAAATAGAGCTCAATTTTCTTTCTTCGGAGTTTTTCTTTGTGCGCAATGCCTTTTTAATANTGAAGTGCGTCACATGTTTGAACTTTGAAGCATGACATGTCAAAATCTCCTTGGTCTGACGTAATAATACATTTTGACATTGCCATTGAACTTAAGTTCCGCTCAAGTTAAGTAGGCCCTCGCTCACTTAAATTTGAAGCCACTTGAGGGATCGGCCAATGGGAGCACGTTGACTCACTGTACAGCGCTCAATTCACAAAGTTCTACGTGCATGGCAGCTGCAAGAATCTTCTGTACTGAATGAAGCTGAAGGAGGCAGATTATCTTGAGTTGAAGGAGAGTGAAGAAGATGGTGTCTTAATGCTATTCCCTACACACACAGTATAGTGTTGATGCTGTGTGGTTCACACATTCCAGTGCACGTGTGTGGTTCACACATTCGCAGCTTCCATCCAAGGAGCTGCGATTGAGATTTACTACAACACGCAACAGTACAAGTAGAGTCTAACAAAAATATATTTGGAACTTCCCCTATGAAAACACACACTAACACAAAAAACAACAGATGGGACTACAGATCAAACAGCTTTGCACATACTACAAAATTTACGTACCTTCTGGATTGTTGCTTGATCGGGAACCGACTTCCCCCTCTGCCGGGGAGGCATGAATGCTAAAGACATGGCTAGAATTCACCAAAACGACATCCAAAGACAGAAAATACCGTCTAAATAGAGCTCAATTTTCTTTCTTCGGAGTTTTTCTTTGTGCGCAATGCCTTTTTAATACTGCCCTCTTCGACAGAAACATTCGGCGAACCACAGAACAGCACTGTGTTCAACACACTTACAAATAAAAGTCCCTCTCACGATTTGAAATCATTACCCCTTGAATTTCCCTGTGAGTTAATGCATTTATAGTAATCTTATTTTCTCCAAACTAGAGAATGCCGAGATCTAATTATGGCTACCTCCATGTTCCCTTTGTATCCAGTAAGGATATTTGTTTGTTCTTTGTGCAAAGGTTGGAGATATGAACATCAAAAAAGTTTTTTATAAGAAATTAACATCATCTTCCATAGAAGATCTATTTTACATTTGATATCTTGATCAAATTTCCATCCAATAGTATTGGGAGAAAAAAAAAGAGATAACCAGGAAACGGCATATAGAGCGATAGGCCTAAGAGACGCGGGAGGGGGAGGGGGCTAGGGACAACGGCCCCTTGAGAATCGAAACCCTGGGTCTACCAAACATGTCAGACAATAGACCCATCATCACTTTATATTTGTGCAGCGTATAGTGGTCTTTCATTTTAATTCGTGCATGTTCTTTCAAAGTTTATCCCCTGTCTCTCTCTCTCTCTCTCTCTCTCTGTTTATCTCTCCCTCTCTCTCGTATCTTTTTCTTTATCTTCGTTTCTCTCATTCCTCTCCCCTTCTCTCTCTCTCTCTTTCTCTCTCTCTCACTCCGTCTCCCGTCTCTCACTCTCTCTCTCTCTCTCTCTGACACACACACACACACACTCTTCTGTCGCTCTCTTTTTCTCCTATCTCTCTCTCCCTCTCTCTGTCTCTCTCCCCATCCCTCTCTTGATTTCTTTCACCACCCCCTTCTCTGTCCCTTCTCCCTCACTCTCTCATTTTGCTTGCAGACAAGTATCTTTATTCTCTAGTTTTCTGTTTTTTGGATAAACCTTTAAATTTATCAATTTATCTCAACTTCATACTAAGTTTTACCTTGTAACGTTTGCATAACCAGGTATCGAGAATCACTTAATTCATGAATTTATTTTATGTGGTAGACTGGTAATATGTTAATAAAAACGCGACTAATCTACCTGTGCTGAGTGATCTATGAGATAAAATTGTTTGCATGTAGGCTACTAGAGTAACTGTAGGCACAAAGACACTTGCTAGCATGTTTCAATAATAATGTATTTAGGTACACGATTTCATTTAATCTTTACCAGTATGTTTGGGTGTTACAATTCTACATCATACACATACGAAGACAATTTTTACAAAATCATATTATTCCCAACCCCCTCAACAAGTACCCGTCTGAAGAAGAAAAAAATGTATGAGATATACATCAACCTTTGTCATGGAGTAGGTCTACAACTCTACATCATCTCAAAAACTTAACTTTTTGGGGGGGGGGATGATTTTTTTTTCCCGGTAAATATGTTAGCAAAGTTTGTCCGAAAATCGAACTCTCTATCCATTAAAATTGTATCAATTGCCCATCTTGATAGTTTTGTTTAAAAGGGAAGCTTCAAATCAGAATGAACATAATGAACATGTAGATCAGGAGGGTAGTATGTTTCAAAATTCAAAATTCATGTCAAGATTTTCCTGGCCACATATATTTTTCCTACGAAGAGAAAGCGCAATGAGTGTGATAATCTGCGGAGGGGTAGCCTGGGCCAACGCTCTCTGTTGCCCCCATTTCATTGCATTTGTCCATGAAGTAGCTGTAACTTGAAGTTTTAGCTAGATCAACCGCTAACCCGCTGTAATGCAACGAGTTCTTGCCGTGACAAGCACCAGCCAAAGAGTTGACCTGATTAAAAAGAAATTATTAAAAATGATGTTAAATATCGATGGGTTTGAATGCATGATGAGCAGGCTGAACAGGTGGATGATGTTCCGGTGACCCAATATTTTTCTCATCGCATTTTCTCTCGCTAAAAAAACAATAATGGCCCTAGGAAAGTGTAATGAAATACTGGATCAACATGTGACATCATTTCGATTAAGTTATTATCTACCGGATACAAAGATTATGGGGCAATTATTGCATGCGTCAGTTATTCAACGCAATGTTGGTGTTGTTCATTTTGGAAGCACTTTTTGTACGGTGTCAAGATCACCTTGCGTCAGTCCTATACGTCAACCATTAAGTGACGCCCTGTGTGCGAAGGGTATGGGCCTTTAAAAAAAGATGTTGTATTGCCCCTTTAGGGTCGGTCGGTCGGATTTTTTTTCACTCCCTCTTTAGGCTGATATTACTCAGCTTTGAATGCATTAATACATTTTTTTCTCTAAAAAATCGGTAGAAAAAAAAACTTTTTAAAAAGGCGACCGTAGATTTCAAGATATTTGGGTCGGTCTTAAAGGGCATTACAACATCTCTTTTTTTTAAAGGTCTTAAGGATTGTGTGAGATGGACATTGGTCATACCGCAAGCCAGTAACCATCATTAGACAGCTCCAGGATATATCTTAGGATGCTCTCTGAGAGACACACGTAGCCACCAGGAGCACTGCCCTGAGCGCACTCATAACTGTATCGAGGAAAGGATAGGAGAGAATGGGGAAAAGTGTTTATCAAAGACGTTAGTTTTAGCTGTTAGAGAATTATGTGGATGCTCTCTATTAGAAGTGAAGTATAATATATATATATGTTTCAATTATTGTATAGCGTACAATACGTTATGAAATAACATCTCTATGCGCTTCCAAAGAGCTTTGGAAATGATTACCCTACACTCTAAGGAAACAGGGTGCAAAATAAGAGTTTGCACCCTTTACATAAAAATTAACCCTATTGAAGGAAACGGGGTTAAAAAGGGTGCAATATAAAGACTTAGCACCCTTCCCACAAAAATAAACCCTATCGACCAAAAAGGGTGCAAAATAAAAGTTTGCATATGCATGCATATTCATGATTACTTTACACGTGTTCACATAAAAATACATTTATCATGATTTGTTAAGCAAATTATGACAATGCATTTTGTGATTTGTATTTTCCTAAGGCAATCATTAACCAATAGATTATTTTGTCTGATAATGTTACAATTACATTCACGTTTTAGCAATAGATATATTGATTATATGATTACTAACCAAGAAACAACATGCATGTTAATATGTATTTGTGTACGAGCAGATTTCACGAATTTTCCTCGAGTATGGGTGCAGGATTTCACCCCTAAAGGTGCTGCTATTACATCGGTTTGCACCCTAAAGGAGCAGGATTGAACCATTAAAGGGATCGTGTAACAATGTTACATCTGAGTTACACGGCCCTACGTGTTATCAGAGTCTGTGATATGGTGTAATATTAAAGCCCTAAAAAAATTGCGCTTCAAAATGATCAAGAAGTGCCGCAACAAAGTAAAAATCTTTGAGCGATCGGTTTTACCATACTCGTTTTCCCCCATAGACTGTAGTGTTATGAAAACCGTCAGGCGAACGGTTTTCAAAATTTGTCATTCCAGTCATAAATATCTTGATAATCAGGCAGGCGATCGGCTTGTGAAAGTCATGGGGTTCCTGACTGACCTAAAGGTTTATAATCATCATTGTATCATGAGTTAAATCCAGAATTTTGTTTCAGAATCTGAGACAAAGTTACCGGATCCCTTTAAGGGTACTAACATGTCTCTAAAAGGTGCAATCTGGCACCCTCTTAAAGGGTGCAGGATTGAACCCATAAAGGTGCTGCTAGTGTTGCATCGGTTTGCACCCCTAAAGGTGCAGGATTGAAACATAAAGGGTACTATCATGTCCCCTAAAAGCTTCTATCTGGCACCCTTTTAGAGGGTGCAGGATTGCACCTTTAAAAAGGGTACAGGATTTAACCCCTAAAGTTGCTGCCAGTGTTGCATCGGTTTGCACCCCTAAAAGTGCATACTTGCACCATCAGCGCACAGTGCATTACAAGGACCAGGTACCCATTTAATTTTATGACTGACTATCCTCTTTTAAAAGACGTCCAGGTATAGCTCATGTGCTCATTCGTTTTTGCTTTACAATGCTTTATAATCATGAATAGGCCTAGTCTTGTCCGGCGATCAGTTGCCTAAAGAGTTTAATTTTTTTTTTNGGGGGTAGCCGATGGATTATTATAAGTTTTCATTTCGATGAGAGTTGACAATAATACATGGAGGAGCTAGGGGAGGCTAAATGAAACGGCTGCTGTCCAAAATCTCAGACGGACAAAAGGAGACAAATAGTGCACAGGGGTAAAACAAAAGAGCCGGCGGTTCCCCTGTCTTTGCTTATTATGACAATCTTGATCTCAAAACTTGAAAATAGAGGTACGTGGAGGAATAATCAGAGATTAACGGGAGGGACCGATCGAGAAAACTCGACCCCTGACACCACACCCTACTTACCTCGACCTTTTTGCCTTGCAACCAAGCACAGTATCTCGGATGTTATTATAAGGGTCTGCACCATCACTTACACCGTTTAGATGTGACGTTTTGAGAGTGATTGATCCTGCGATGTGTTTATCGAAGATTTGCTGGGCCAGGGACTTGACTGTCGTTCCGCAAGCGTCGTCACAATCAGAAGGTTCAGATCCGTCTGTTGTGTTCAATAACAATAATAATGAATGCAGATAAATAACCGGTAACAAAGACCTTAAAACTTAATGTAAAGTAATTTCACTAAAAATATAGCCTCATGCGCCACCTTTTGAAATGTGGAACGTTACAATTATATATTACGTAATCCGAAAATGATTGCGATATAATTTTGTTTTGCCACCCTCTACCCAGGGCCCGTCGCACAAAACTTAGCATTGATGATAACTCTGCCATTTATGGCAACTTCCATGGAAACCTTGATTTGATTGGCTGGTGCCATGGTAGTAAATGGGTACCTAGGAGTTGATTTCTTGAAAGCTTTTAGCGTCTTATAAATATCTAAGCTGGGCTAAAGCCAAGGTAATGATACTTTGTGGGCGCCTTTAATGAGGATCCCCTGGGATGGATAAGTGCGATTCCTGTCAATTCACAGATAAAAAGGGCTGTCGGAAACTGAAGCTGTCAGACAATTTGCCCATAGCACAAAAAACCCATTTCGTATCGTGATTTAATATTGTTTTGTCCTAAATACAAATAACTGAATATTTATCATTATTCATGAATAACACTTTTAAAGCGAGCCTACTTGATAAAACAATTTTGTATAAGTCCCACATGATATTGAGTCCATACGACATTTTTGATCAGGGAATATTAAGTATAATACATGATACAAATACTGCTAAGATTTTCAACAACATCCTCCTCACGACCCGGAAAATGATGCAATATTCCCTGATACTTTAGTATTCAGCGCAAAACTATGCATGTAACAACCGTTATTATCAGTCAGTATCACTATACCATTATTTCTGTTGCCTCTGATCGTAACTATTCGGTGAGAGGCCCCGAGAGAAATGTTTTATGGAACTTTTTTTATAAAAATATTTAAAGAGAGATTGTACATACCTGATTGACATGTGTCTGTTGGTTTGCCGAAGCAACATTTGATGTCTTGAGCCATAGTTGGACAGAGACCAGATATGTAGTTGCCGTAAGGACACTGATCACTGGCAATGCAGCTTCCTACGGTACCATGAGTAGGATGGTTGTATGTAGCACATTCTGCGTCACTATTAGCTGTATCAAAGAAATAAGAACATGGAAAATTAATACAGTCAAACCTGCTTAAGGCCTGGTCTCAACGAACCCATGACGGATTTGTGCCACGACACAACAGAAAATTTGGGCAAATCGCGGGTCATCGGGGGTCGTCGGAGGACAGTCCTACCAAACTTTGAGTATCGTGGCATGGACCTGCCGACGTGAGGAAATATTGTACATGCAACTTTTTTAGTTCGACGATTGCTTTTTTTGTGTATGTCTTGTGGCAGTCGTGATTTTGTCGTGGATACCAGAAGAATTATTTTAGTAAAAAAATCTTACGATTATCGCAAGAATGTACTACGACTGTCTCACGAACATTATATTTCGTAAGAGGCTCGAACAACATTGCAAGTGTGCTTGCGTAGTCTTGCAACATACTTTCGTGTTTTTTAAAAAAGGGAAAAATAGTTAGAATAAACGAATTCGGGCAGAACTGTTTTCACTAAAAAATCTCGAAACAAAATTAATGGCAGGCATTACAAACATAATACTCCCATTTACCTGCAAGAATTATTTCCCGTGATTAGTATGGATCCATGTGTACTCTACCATGCCATATTTGGAATGATTATCACAGTGATACGAAAATATAATTATATCTCATTTGTATACTCAGATATAAACAGCGAACAAATAAATCAATGAAGTTGAAACGCTGTGTGTATGTCTTTAGCAGGCGTTACAAAATCAGGGGAAACTAAAGTGAAAAATTCGACATGACATTATACTTCTCTTTAATTAGAAGAGGCCAACGCCGCAGTGCAGTTGTTATTTCGGATGTCTATCAGCTAAAGACAAAATTGGTTGGTTGGAGATACATTTAGAGACAGGAGAAGATTGGGAGGATAATGTAACATATTGAGTATATAGGCTCAAGGTGATGTCACGCAAGGAATGGGACCGTTTTTAGGTACTTGGATTTTGCAAATAACGTACATGCATGGGTTTTAAATCAGCTGATGAAATGAATCAATTTTTACCTGTAAAGCAGCATTTGACATTAGCTGGCTGTGTGGGACAGAGATTACTCTGGTATTTAGAACCAGGACAATCACCTGTAGAGATACATTCTCCTACACACCCGTACGTCTCATGGTCGTAGTTTGAACATTCAGGATCAGTATAGGCAGCTGGAAAATTGAAATGCGTATATTATACAATTTGTCTTTCGTCATGAATACAAGTAAAATAAAGTTATGAAAAATAGAAAAATTATACATGTTAATGCACTTCATGTCAGATGAAAACTAGCACCAATTTTTCGTCTTTTATGTATCAATTAATGTGACTCAGTCTCAGCAGGAGATTCGCTTGCTGAGAGCCACATTCATTGATACATTTTCTCGTTTATTTATTTATTACCACAAATCAAATTTACATTGTATTTCAGCATGACAATAATTGTACACTTGGTAAATGGAGCCAACAAAATAGCAATAGCTAGTCAGGCTTTACCCGGTTCGATATTCCATAATATATGACAATAAAGTATAACATTGAATCATAAAGAAGTATTTTGTATTTGCTCTAGCCTTAAATCCATTCTGCCAACACGAATTAATTGTACAACTCAAACATATTTATATAGGCCTATACGCTATGTACATTAAACCAATTTATTTATGGACCTCATACAAGCACTTCAGTGAAATTGATCTTAACGTAAATCGGTCGAGAAGAGGAGTTAGAGTATAATTATTATTTATATTAAACAAGTTTTATTTAATATCAAATGTTTGTTATTGTTATGATAGTTTAATTTTACCAATTTTTGAATATAATAATTCAGGCAAACTTACAAGCCACGTAAAGAAAGACAGCAATTGAAACGAGAATTCTCATTTTGACTCTCCAATGCTTTCTGTTCTCCAAACAACGTCGTTACTTCTATAACGCTTATTTGAAGTGTCGACGATCGATATGGAACGAATCTTCGGGCCATCATTCATATGCAGTCCAGATGTTGCTAATTATCTTAAACGTGAATTAATATTTAACTATAAAGATGACATACATATCGCTTGATTTGTTATTCCTGATAACAGCAGTCATTGATCGATGGATTGAGGATTGTTTGAGAAAGGAGTAAAATTAGTTCATGAACACGGGTTAAGAATAGAGCAATTTAACCTATATACTAACCTTGCCTTTGTATTGTAAAAACGAAAAAACAATAGATAAACATCTTGAAGAAAGTCTTAAAGGAATTCTATCCGCGAGATGCATGGTGGTATTATACTTTGTCACAAAACGCAGAATATATTAAATTCATTATTTGAAATAAAAGAATTTTAGGCGTTGCTTAATTTGTTTGTTGCGATGTCTCCTTCAAAGTAACTTGCTAATAACGATAGACACGTATAGATGGCCTTTTCAAAATGCATATTTAGTGAAGTCATGCCATAGCCCATAGGTGCTGACGTATTTTTCTTAATAATTTAATTATTGATCATAATTATCAGCCATACGACTGAAGGATCAAGTGAACCTGTGATTTCTGGAAAACGTAGGCCTTTAGATTAATTAATTTATGGGTCATGTTTCAGTTTCACCTGTATGAAGAAGAATTTTTTTCTTCTCACTAATTCGCATTCTGTCAACGTTCTATTTTCTTTCCATTACAGTCAAAATCAGGATTGGGGTTAGATACACACACCCACAAACAAACACACACAAACAAACACACACAAACTCTCTCTCTCTCTCTTCCTTCTTCCTCTCCATCTCTCTCTCTTATCCTATCCTTCTCTCTCTCTTCCTCTCTACCTCTCTTTTCTTTCTCTCTCTCGCTCTCTTATATATATATATATATATATATATATCTATATATAAAGTGCACATGGCCTGACCAACATTCGTTCCATCAGCCCACACTTGATACACGGCGACTTTGACAAAAAAATTAAAGACCCTATAGGTTATGAATTTTTGATTAGGAACTACCATAGTTGGGTACACTTTTTTTTGTTGACACGCACTATATACATTTCAGTCTCTCATGTAATTCCTCATGTAATTTTTTGCCCTCTCTCTCCGTTCTTCTTCCACACTATCTGTCCTTTGTCCTATCCACTTCTCCCCCTCTCCTAGCCCACCCTATTCACATCAAATTCTTATAAATTGTGTAATCATTAGGCAATCGGATACTAAATTGTTTCTTCATTACTGTTTTGACATGTATCATTAATTGAACTCTCCTTCAACTCTTCAAAGGCAAACTTATATATTTTTCTCTCCAAAATGTATTCAATTCGTATCAACTTGATATGTGACTGGACTTAAACAGAAAATACACACTTAACATTAAGATTATGTGTTTAATAGTTCTAAAATTACAGCTGGATGAAAACTTCGTGACAATTAATCGTTCATTAAAGTAGGAGTCATCAAGGCTAACTAATATTGATTATGCTTCTTGAAAGTTCCTATTGGTAGAAGATGGGCCTATAGTCCGGTAAAAGTGATACAAGTGGTAAGGGTAGATACATACATAAAGAGAAAAGGTCACAATCATCATGCAGTCATTATTGTTGATAAGTGCATTATTAAAGCAGGTATAAGCGTTGACTTTTTTTGTAATATAATAGCCAATGATGAATGACGTAATACATCATGCCAATATGATTTAATATGACAATGATTAATTCGTTTATCTTGTCGTCTTCAACGTTTACATACAAATATTTCAGAAAGTCATTCTATGATTGGCGTTCTTACAGCCTCTGGCTCCGACTCTGCCTCCGCATGGAGTTTCGGCATTGCTGAAGCAGCATTTTACACAGTTTGGCTTGGTTGGACACAGATTAGAGATGTAGTTCTCGTTTGGACACAGACTAGATTCAATGCAGCTTCCTACTCTTCCATACCTCGGGTGGTCGTAGTTTGCACATTGTGCATCAGTGTTCGCCGTCGCCTGAGCGACGGGCCTTTCGAGACCTGAAAAATTAAGACAAATATGATTGTAGTTTTTTTTTCTTCACCTAACAGGTCAGATCGAGAATGATTGATAAAATTAAAATATATTTTATGAAGATGATTGCCATAGTATAAATATTGTCCCTGTCATCCGAATTTTCAGAAAAAAAATCACATTAGTTATTCATTACGAAATTTAAAAAAATGGATGGAGAGAATTTCACAGAGCTTACTTTACTTTATATTTGACATCCTACATCTCAATATGCAATTTTCAATATGAAATAATTTTCATGAAATTCTTGTTCTTAAAACAAGTGAATAATCAAAGTTAGGTCCCTTCTAACCCAACTAGCCTTTCAATACATGAATACACCTCTACTTACTAATATTCCAGCCTAATATTTTTCAGAAAATCTCTATATTGAGCAAAAAAAAAACGTGATGAACCAAACATTTTCCACAGATTTCACGCTTGCTAAGCTCCACCCATCGAAAATATGATCACGTGGCTTGATAACGCATTTGACGCCATTGCAGGAATGTCCTTGTATTTGTTCTTCAACTAAGGATCTTACAATCTCATTGTAATTCATAATTAGGAAGGACGAAATGGCCAGAACCGTTCCAGGATTATCAAGTGCGTATTATTTTTCGGATAAATGTCTCTTTTTTCAATTAACAGTATACTTTGCCTTTAAAAAGACATTTTAATGCTTAAATCACCCTCTTTTTAACCGAGAAGTCGCAAGCAGACGATTTTTGCTAAGACTCAAACCACAGACCTTTCACTATTTTGCGTGTGCGTTCTTGTCAGCCTAGCGTCAGTTAGCTTTGGAACACAAACCATCAAACGAGTGAGCAAAGAGTCTACGGTGTTTATATTTATCATTATTTTTTGGCATTCGTGTTTTTTTTTACTCTTGCGGTTTAGTTAGGAATCTGCCGATACTATCAAGCCAACCTACTAAGGATTGGGATGCAGAAAATTAGGAGAAAAAAAGACTGAGGACTGCAGCTGAGAAAAGGAAAAACTGGGGGAATTTTCCACTTAGAATACTTACTGTTAATTAGGCCTCGGGAGTTTCAGTTAAAGGGAGTGTGTCATGACGAGACTATGTGTCTTTCCCTAGGCCCTACCCGGGCGCGTCCTTTTTTCCCCCTACGAACCTTTATACTAGACGCATGCAAAGAGGTCACAAACAATTGGACTTTGATTATTTATTGCTTTGCCTCAATATTTATAAGAACGTTTTTATCGGAAATGAACATCTGTACATCTTAGTGCAATAATTCATTTCCAACGTGCTTATCGAAATGAACACTGTGATCTAATGCAGGAATTCAACACCAGGGCCCTGTTTCATATAACTCAATACCAATAACAATCTGGTATCTGATTGGTTGAGAACAAATTTGTCATAGAAATTTAGCAGTTGTTATAGATAACACGTTTTATGAAAAGGGATCCAGGGGTTGTTTACCCGGTCCCGGCACACTATTGGAAACATAATTAATGCTATTCAACTTTTAGATGTATACCAAGTCAAACTAATAACTCAACCCGACTCCTCTATTGCCCTAGCGCCCCCTTTAGGTCAATGTGTTGCCCAAATCAGCGTACCACTACATTGATTTTGTATTTAATAAACTTAGATTCGTTAAAAAAAAATGTTAATACATGTACATGTGTCTTGTTTCTTGTCGTTGTTTATTTTTTGATCAGCCTTGTAAACTATGATTCCCCCTAATGCCACATTAAAGCTTTGACCAAGTTTTACTCAGATTTTGCTGTCTTCCAAAGCAATATTATGTTTTGAAGAGACTCTATATCATGCATGTCTATACAAAAAACNAAGTGCCTCTATTTCTTTGTGAAAGTGCCCCTTCCCCTTTTCACCTCTGATAAGTGCACCTTTTATTTTGATAAGTGCCCCTCTTTCCTTCGTCACGTTCGCATTTTCCTTTGCAATAAGTGTCCTTTTCTATTCAAAAGTGCCCTTTTTAATTTCTAGTAAGTGCCCCTTTTCAGGTACGAGAGGTGACCCTTGTCAATCCAGGTAAGTGCCCCCCTTCGCCTCCAATAACTGTCCTTATTTAAATATGAGAGATGTCCCTTTCCCATGACTGTACGCAGCGGGGACTAGGGTAGGGGGCAGTTCCCACAAATAAAAAATAAAAAACAAAGAAAATGCTGCGTACAGTCATGGTTCAGTGGCAAAGCAATGGCCTCGTAACTGTGAGGCCCCAGGATCAAAACCGTGTCGATGTGCTATATTAGTGCCCTTTTGTGGGGCATTGATCCTGATTACTGTCATTTATGACTTAAGGGCGTAAGTCTTCTAGTTGATAAGCATAGTAGCATACACGTGCTACAGCAGTCACGCAACACAAACACTGGCAAATTATTATTCAATAAAATATGAGAGTGTATACTATTATCTAGATCTATTAGGAATAAATCATTGTAAAAAATAATTCCTTAAATTGAGGTTTAAAACAATTATATTCCAACAATATGAGCGACAGTGTAGTTTTCACCAGCCGTTAAAAAGAAAGAAATAGCGTCTTATACGTTTTATCCCGGCCAATGTCGATGTTGGCTTTTTGATGGCTCGTGTTGGTTATAATACGAACAACCAGCCGGCCCACGTATTGTTATTAGGGACTTTTAGATTTGCACAACGACAACATGGATTGCTATGATCGACATCCTTTTAATGCACTGCCTTGAATGGACGTCACACGTATCAGTCCACGCAAATCTAAAAGCCCCTATTATCAATTAACGGCCCCCGTATTTTCCTGAAAGTAGAGCTGAATTTCACCCATTTTGGGGTCTAAAATTACCTTGATAGCAATTTTAGGTCCTAAAAGGGCCCTAGAAATGTCATAAATAAGAATAATAGCAACAAACATTTACTTTGAAGGAATTTGCGGTCTGAAACAATCCCGCCCCTTCCCCCCACTCAGTGTTATTTAGGGTACGCATATGCTCGTACCCTCTTTTTGAAAGCACCCCCTAACTGAGGACTGCCAGCATTTCCTAACCCCCCTTTCACGAGCTTTTCGCGGGCTTTTGCTGCCTTGGAGACCCCCTTCAATCC
>BEXV01002332.1:34594-45192 GCA_003118195.1 Hemicentrotus pulcherrimus
CATCTTGTGAAATCTAAAGACAGAAAGAGAAAAAAATAACTAAGAGCGAAGCTATGAGCGCTTGCAAAAGTGTGTTTCACAGCGGCTTCTGAGGTCAGACGAAGGTCACGAGATCGTCGCTGGAAATAAAAGAAGCACATTTTTTCGGACCTGCGGATCGACTGTCTTGTTTCATCTTGTTTATTCTGCATTGTGTACATTACATATGGGTAAATGTTTATTTTGGCTGTGCGCAGTGCAATCATTCTCGACATTGCATATATAAATCTAGTATCAAAGATGCACAAAATTCTAGGCTATTAAGCCAGGACAGGTCTTGGAAATAAATTATTCTCAAACACATTGCTTACAGGAAAAAAGGCAGATTCCACCCACCCAACCCCTTTTAGGGTTGAAATGTAAAAGTAATGCACTTCGATCTGTTCTCTGCTGTTGTCCTCTGATCCCCTAATATACTGTGAGAAAAAGTATAAAGATTTGTCCTAACTGGTAGTTTTTTTGTTGTTTTTTTAATATTTTTTTTTACTTGATGTCAATATCATGATTAAATTACTAAGTACTGCCATTGTGGATACCGTATTTGCAGTATGTCTTGGATCAATTCTCTTTGAATTTTTTGTAAATCTGTTGTGCAAAATTTTTCTTCCTCTAGCTCTTTTTTAATTCTCAATACTTTAATTGATGGGATGTTACTGTAGCTCTTGAGTGTATATTCTCCAAGAAAAAAACATACGGTATGTCACAATGAAATAGATCCACTTAGTGTTAACTGATACAAGGTTTACACGCAATGTTGCTGTTATATGTTACAGGATTGTTTTCCTCAGATCAGGAATGGAAACTTCAGGTTTAATGGAGTTGCTCAAGATGACTTGGACTCATTTCTTCACACCCTTACATGTTTGCCAAGGTCAGTACAGTAAATGTGATTTTTTTATGCCTCCGTTATGAAGTAGACGGAGGCATTATGTTTTCGGGTTGTCCGTCCGTACGTACCGTTCTCGTGATCGCGTTATCTGAAGAACCGATGCATGGATTCCTGCCAAACTTTGGTCATGTATGTATCTTGCAGAGCCGATGAACTGATTAGATTTTGGGGTCACGAGGTCAAAGGTCGCAGGGCTCATTTATGTATGCAAAAACGGCTTGTGATCGCGTTATCTGAAAAACCTATTGATGGATTCCTGCCAAACTTAGGTCATGTATGTTACTTGCAGAGCCGATGAACTGCTTAGATTTTGAGGTCATGAGGTCAAGGTCAAAGGTCATGTGGCTCATTATGTATGCAAAAATAGCTTGTGATCGCATTATCATTAGAACAGATTGGTGGATTCCTGCCAAACTTAGATCATGTATGTATCTTGCAGAGCCAATGAACAGCTTAGATTTTGAGGTCATGAGGTCAAGGTCAAAGTTCATGTGGCTCATTATGTATGCAAAAATAGCTTGTGATCGCATTATCATTAGAACAGATTGATGGATTCCTGCCAAACTTAGATCATGTATGTAACTTGCAGAGCCAATGAACTGAGTAGATTCTTGGGTCATGAGGTCAAAGGTCAAAGGTCATGGGCTCATTATGTATGCAAAAAATAGCTTGTGAACGCATTCTCATTAGAACTGACAGATGGATAACTATTTAACTCCGGACATCTTGCAGAGCCAATGAACCGAGTAGATGTTAGGGTAATGAGGTCAAAGATCAAATGGTCATATATGTATGTGAGAAATTGCTCTATGACGTAGGCATCATTTCGACTGCGCATAGTCAAAGTTCCATCTAGTTTTAAATAAATCAGATAATGGCATTTCAACTTTTCATGAGTGGTGCTATTTAGAAACAATGTAAAGGACCTTTGATTTAATACAAAAAGATACAATCCTGATATATACCCCAGCAATTTCAGATTTCCTGTCTGTCAGAATAAATAATCAACAACAGCTCAAGATGACTTGAACTCATTTCATAACACCCTCACATGTTCGCAAAGGTCAGTATATATATGATTAAAAGAATTAAAATTCAGAAAACAGCATGTAGAATTTTCATGAATAGTGCTAACAGAAACAATATAAAGAGCCTCTAATGGAATACTAAGAAAATATACAATGCTGATAACCCAGCAGTGAGCATGCGATAAAGTGATAATGTTTACCTTAAAATAATTTAAGATTTCTTGTCTGAGAAAACTAGATATTAAGTTACAGCTTCATTGAACAAATTCCCTACTGTAACCTTAAATTTGTAGATTTTGTTGTGTGCCTGGTTTTTTGGCTAACCTGCGTAACAAAAAGTGAAAAATAGGCGCCGCTTTTCCGGTGAAGGCGACCGCCTTGTGTCTTCACCGTGTTCCACCGTCCGTAGGCTAAGCCAGCACCATGTGACAGCTACTTAAAGGGAAAGTCCACCCTGAACTTAAGATGTTTTTAATAAAAGCAGAACAGTGAGAGAAACATATCAGTGAAGGTTTGACGAAAATCCGACAAAGGATACAAAATTTATGAATGTTTAAAGTTTTAATTTTGTGACGTCACATGAGAGCTGCTCTCCTATACGTTGTGTACTGTAAATTCCATAAATTGCCATTTTCTCAGAAAAATAATTATTATTTTACCTGTGCATTCGATATATTATCAGACACATGCTTTTATACACGCCTCTATGAAATAGATCCATTCCTTCATCAAGAACCATGAAAAGGGGGCAATTTATGGAAATTACAGTACACAACATATGGAAGAGCAGCTCGCAAGTGACGTCACAAAATTAAAACTTTAAAAATTCATAACTTTTGTATCCTTTGTCGGATTTTCGTCAAACCTTCACTGATATGTTTCTCTCACTGTTCTGCTTTTATTAAAAACAACTTAAGTTCAGGGTGGACTTTCCCTTAAATGGTACTATGACCTATTTGCCGGTCAAAGGGTTAAATTCCAACGGCATTCGACAGACAATACTTATTTAGAATTTAGAACTTCCCTCAAAAGGAAAGGGTTTGAAAATGGCTTTTAGTGGGAAAATAACGACCATTAGTTGTCAAGTCAACATAAGTGATTGAAATCACGTAAGTAATAGTCTGATTTTCAGACCCTTGTACCGAATGTTTATATGTTTTGTGCTGCACAATGATTCAATCGCTTAAATTTTGGCCATAACAAGCAGTGGGTTATTGATGTAGACAAATGCTCATGCATGTACCTGTTACTGCATTTTATGTATGTTATTACCAATGTAAAAAAGATGTCATTCAGTCACTGAATAGTGTCTGACAGGGAAGTCTAGAAAGTAAACAGGTTATTTGAATACTAGGACACTGCTAACGTCTAAATTTCACAGATAGGACATACATGACATATTCATAATTCCTGCAAAGTTCTACAGAATTTGATGTTGGCAGCAAAGGGACATAGTATCTTTAATATGGGAATTAATAAATAAATTTTTGTCATTTGTTCATATTTCATGAGAGTTATCAATCTTGGTACAAATAATAGTAATTGATTTTTCTGATGATTCTTAGTCAATATTCACTTTAAAATTTTGATTATGTTCAAAGAATTTCATTTTGGGGGGCCTGCTAATGGGCCACCCTGCCTATAAATAATGTCCCAACCTCAAATTTTCATCATATCGAATTGCATAATCTATGCGATACCGCTGAGAATGTTTCTCTTGTTTTGCGTGTGTTCTTGATAGTTTTGTTACACTGTAGCAGACATGCCAACCGTTCCATCGCCAACGGAACTGTAATGTTTTTGAAGTTTTTAGAGCCATGAAAAACGGAACGTTCCAATTTGGGGAAATACATACCGTACATGTAGCAAAATACCATTCGGCTTGCCATAGTTTCAATCTGATGTGTGCTGGAAGGATTGCATTGCGCAATATTGGTGCAGCGCGTTTGTTTCGCGCCACACTGATCTCTATTCGCAGCATGTATTAATGAGCGGGCGTGTGCGTAGACTGCCCATAGAGTGCCATGCAATCCCTTAGCCATTTGCACTGCATAGCATGCACGATCAATGCATGACTCCTGCCGTACATGTATACAGTAGGGATATGTATTTCAAGTGCAGTGCTAGTGCGGGTGCACAGTGCACTCGCGGCGTATCAATAGTAGTTGATATCATTTTTCTTATCTTTCAAACAGATAATTTACAAAAAATTTGTTTCCTTTACAGCTTACATGACTCAGACAGCTCGATTGACTCAGACAACTCAGCCGACTTGGGCAGCTCAACTGAATCAGTCAACTCTGGCAACTCAAATGACTTGGACAACTCAGCCGACTTGGGCAACTCAAGTGACTCAGACAACTCGGCTGGCTTGGGCAGCTCAAATGACTCGGACAACTCGGCCAACTTGGGCAGCTCAAATGAATTTGTCAACTCTGGCAACTCAAATGACTCGGACAACTCGGCCGACTTGGGCAACTCAAGTGACTCAGAAGACTCAGCTGGCTTGGGCAGGTCAAATGACTCAGAGCAATTAAGAGAAATGTACCAACAAACCATGGCAAGCACTATTCGTGTGAACCCAGTTCATGCCAACATCATCAGTCTTTCCCTTGACACCCTACCAAGAAGGACCCTACCAAGAAGGACACTACCAACATCAGACCGCCCACTACAGCAACCCATGGGTTATGAACAATCTTCATACAAGGTGCATTCTTCAAAAGGGACTTTACCACCATCAGACCAACCCCAACAGGAACAAATGGATGATATACACTATCCAAGAAGGACATTACCTTCACCAGACTACCCTCAACAGCATGTTGGCAGTACATCAGATACTGTATGTCAATTCTCTCAGACATACAGAGAAGGTAGCAGCAGGCGGAGCAGTCCTTACATGAGGCAAGCTCCTTGTACTCTGTCAAGAGTTCCACAGGATGGTCCTGAAATTCCAGAGAAGCAATCAAAGTATGTTTGTTTATTCATCTTTATTCAAGAAAATACATATAACATGATAATAAAGATGTGACATAAAACCCAGGACAGAGATTTAAATTATATATTGGATGCATCTCATGCAGGATAAAAATGACAATACACAATTCAAAATAAATGGAAAAGAAAACATTAATAATTCCTAACAAAAAAGTAAATAATTATTTTCTAAATTAGGAATACTTCACTATGAATTTATATACCGTGGTCATATCTACCAATCTTTTCTTAATATCATGAGTTATCAACCACAGGAACCTATCTCCATAGGGAGAGAGTTGGAGAGAGAGGGAGGTCCCGTTATTACAAGTCATATAAGTATTGTTGTGATTGTTAGGTGAGTTCCGATAGGCTCCAAAAAATAACATAAACCCACACATACTATTTTGAAATATTCTCTCAATTACATATACCTCGCCTTACATTTACGTACCATCATCAAATCTACCAATTATATAACATGGTCATATCTACCAATCTCTTCTTAATATCATGAATAATCACACCGCTTGAAACTATCGCCATAGAGAGAGGGCGAGAGAGAGAGGGGTCACGCTATAACAAGTCATACAAAAAAGCAAAACCAATTTACTTCCAAGTAATGTTGTCATTGCCAGGTGCATTCCGACAGACTGTCAAAAATAACATACGACCCAAACAGTACAGTTTTCAAGATTTTATTTCTCAGTTGTGGATACCTAACTTTGCATTTACATGTTGCCAACATATCTATCAGTCTCTTCTTGTTATCTGGAGTAATCAGACCACAGGAACCTATCTCTATACACAATAATTTGGGGGTCCAGACGGCTTCTAATATATCATGTATCAGTCCAGCGTACCTGTCCATTTTTCTTTGGTGGGCCTGTTGTATGTTGGTTTCAATGGGATTGTCAATTCCAATACAAGTATTTCCTTTTTTCTAAAATCAACAAAACACATATCTGGTGTTTGTTGTGTGGGAACAATAGTTGGGGGAACCGTCCCTCCATTGATAGTCTCCCCTTAGACGTTGGCATGTATTTATTGATCATTTTCAAGGCCGTTCTGTTTAATGCTCTTTATCTGATTGTGTACAATGGTATTGTGGCGCCAGGTGTATCTTTTTAACATTTCCTGACAATTATTCAGTACATGATGCAAGCTAGTAGGGAAGAAATGAGCCTGCCGCATACTCCTGCGGCAGACTTGCCGCAGACAGTCATCTTTTTCACATGCAAATTAGTTTTGCCGCAGACTTGCCGCAGACTTGCCGCATACTCTTTCAGTATGATGAAGAGTCTGCGGCAGGTCTGCCACAGACTTGCTGCAGACTTGCCGCATACTCTTTCAGTATGATGAAGAGTCTGCCGCAGGTCTGCCGCAGACTTGCTGCAGACTTGCCGCATACTCTTTCAGTATGATGAAGAGTCTGCTGCAGACCTGCCGCAGACTCTTCATCATGAATATTCATATCTCATACAGACCTGCTGCAGACCTGCCGCATACTCTTTCATATCCAGTACTGGCAATAGAGTATGCATGTAGAAGAACCAGTGATACACTGATTGATACTTCATAATCGATATTGACAATATCATTATTACCAATTAGGTAATACCAATATATCAATATTACCAATTAGATAAATTCTATTCTCAATTGTATTAACTCCATCACATAGATCATTTGAAGTGTATTCAATTAAGAGTAACAATACAGTGATACAGGCTCGTACACATATATATACTAAATATGTATATTGTTTCTTGGTTAGTAATCATATAATCAATATATCTATTGCTAAAACGTGAATGTAATTGTAACATGATCAGACAAAATAATCTATTGGTTAATAATGGCAAAAGGAAAATAGAAATTACAAAAATGATGTGCATTGTCTTAATTTGCTTAACAAATCATGATAAATGTATTTTTCTGTCACACGTGTAAAGTAATAATGAATATGCATGAGATGATTGGTTTCAATTGGTTTCAATTGGCCCTAGCAAATTGTTTGGTTTGACAGAAGCTAAAAAGACAATTAACAGTGCTAATTAACACAGGAATTTACAAGATCATGGGCTCAGCCTGCAACCTCATATGGTACTGCATGTCCTACAAAATGGCCGCCTATAGCCTTGCTTCAGACTGTATAATTTCCCACTTTTCTGTGGCAGACCTGCCGCAGACTGTTCCTGTGGCGTACTGGTATGCGGCAAGTCTGGAGCAAAGTTTCATCCTGCCGCAGATCTGCTGCAGACTGTTCCTGTGGCATACTAGTATCGGCAAGTCTGGAGCAAAGTTTCATGCTGCCACAGATCTGCCGGCAGACTGTTCCTGTGGCATACTAGTATGCGGCAAGTCTACAGCAAAATTTCATCCTGCCGCAGATCTGCCGCAGACTGTTCCTGTGGCATACTGGTATGTGGCAAGTCTGCAGCAAAATTTCTTTCTGCCGCATACTTCGGCATACTCTTTGCCGCAGACTAAAAGTCTGCGGCAGATCTGCGGCATACTTTTCACTTTCCTATGGTACCTTAAGCTTGACACAAACAACACAGTCATATATTCGCTTACCCCATCAATGCAAGTTTTTATTACTTGGCAAACTATCAATCACTGCATTTATTGCAAATTTAAAAACTCCTTTAAAGACTTCCAAGACAAGTTACAGTTTTTCATTTATAGTACCTTCATAAATTCACCCTGGAGAGGTTCTATTTCATTTTTCCATTTTTTCCTGCTTTCCTCTTTCCGGTTCATTTTGACTGATTTTTTAGTATCTTTCCAATTCATTTGTAAACTGGTTTGATGAATTTGGTGTGCAACCTAGATTGTAAAGGACTTTCTGGTCCAGTTTTCCTCTCTGGCCAGTCGTTGATCTAGGGCATGAAATACCATATCATCGCTCTTAACTTTCGAGGCAAGGCAATGACATGTTCGGTCGAGTTCAGAGATGGTGGGTATATCAAGCCCCCCTGGAGCATAAACTAAAGCAATGTTGGCACCACACCGGGGGATGTCCAGCCATTTTCGTATGTATTTGTCTAGAAGTGTATCTAGTTGTCCGAGGTGAGTTGCATGAAGGTCATGTACAGTCAGCATATATCTCATAGAGGAGAGAGCATAATCATGAAGGATTCTTCTTAGCTTATACTCATTCTTTATGTTTACACCATCTATATTCCTGAGGGTACTATCAACCTCATCACTGATGAAATCGTATGTTTCTGCAGTCTTCATCGTAAAAGTAATGTGAGATCCAAAAAAATGTAATATGATTATTGTGTTTATATAGATGCAATTTGTTCCCTAGCTAGGGAAAAATCAACAACTGTTTAACGTCTGAAATTGATAAGGAACGACACTTCTTAGCTTTGATTCTTAAGCCTATACTACTCAGTAGTTTGTCTATTTCTTGAACAAGTTTTTGATGATACCTTTTATTTCCAGGTATCAGATTGAATTCATCCACATATGGGGTAATTATCAATTTTTGGCCTGCAAAATTGTATCCATATTGCTGCTTCTGGGTTTCAAGATATTCAATAAGTGGGTTGAAACACATGAGAAATGCAATGGGGGATAAAGGGTCTCCCTGAAAAACCCCTTTCCTGAAAGCAAAGCGTTCCGATTGCCACCCCGTACTGCATACTCTGCCATTCAGTCTTGAGTAGAGAACATCAATGTAACAGGCTACTGGTTGGGGTATTGCGTAACGGCTTAATGACGTAGAGATCAGCTGATGACTCACGCTGCCAAACGCGTCAGCCAGGTCGAAGAATGTGATGTGCAATGTTTCAGAATTGTATGTATGACTTGGTTGTGTTCTATACAGCCGTTCACTCCGTTAATGAATGCCTTCTGGACATGTTTATCTATGACTTCATTGGGTGTCAGATAGGTTGACATCTCTCCCATAAGATCTGATTAAATATTTTACCGACGCAACAACACAAAGATATCATCTGAAAATTATCTGGTCTTGTTGTTACACTAGACTTGAAAATCAAGGCAACTTTTGATTCAGACCACATTTCCGGGGGATCACCACTTTCCAAATTCTTGTTATATAATGTTGCCAGGAAGTGGTGGGTACAGTACAAGTGTTTTAATAGCTTACCATACGTCAGACCGTCACCACCGAGTGCTGATCTTGGTTTTTTATGTTTCAGAACATTCTTAACATCTTTGGGTTTGAACGAGTTCATATCAAAACATTGGTAATTTTTCGAATTCACATTGACATACGGGAACCAGGACCACGAAGTAAGATCAATATCATTGGGAGTCTTTGGGATACTGTACTTTGTATGAAAATATTTGTCCACTTCAATCTTAGAAAACGTTTGGCCAAGAATTTGCATGTAACGAGCCATCTTCGAGAAATCATAGAAGTTATCCCAAAATCTTTTTTCCAAGTGGGCTCTAGATTATTATGCCTCCGCTACAAAGTAGCTTGAGGCTTTATGATATCTGGTGGTCCGTCCGTTCGTACGTCTATATGTCCCATTATTATCGTGATCACGTTATCACAAGAACCGTTTAATGAATTACCGCCAAACTTGGGTCACGTACATGTATCTTGCAGAGCAAACGAACAGATGATTGTGGGGTCGAGGTCATAGGTCATTGGGCTCATGTATGTAAAAATAGCTTGTGAACGCATTGTCAATACTGACAAATGGATTACTATCAAACTCAGGACATGTATGCATCTTGCAGGGCCAATGAACTGATAAGATTTTAGGGTCATGAGGTCAAAGTTCAAAGGGTCATACACGTATATGAAAAATATCTTTCTATCACGATAATCTGAGAACCTGTTAATGGATTTCAATCAAACTTAAATTTTTGTAATTGCTTCTGTTTTGGTTTGTAAAATTGCTCTATGGCGGAGGCATAATTTTGACTGCGTGCAGTCAAACAGATCCATCTAGTTTGTTTTTGTTTTTTGCTTTAAGTACGATATTGTTTTTATTGCAAGTTTAAATGCTTCCTGGTCCTCTTTGGTTGCATTTTTGAAGAATTATTTTTTTTCCTAGGAAGTTTTTCCGTTTCCTATTCTGAGTAAGCGTTTTTGGTTCGTGTTCAATGTACATCTGGTTGTTTTGATTTTCGACAAAAGAGTTTGCTGCTATTCTAGGGCTAACAATGTTAGAGCCAAGATCAAAATGAAGGGAAGCGATGCAATCTTTCACAGTTAGGTCGTGAATGTTCCATTCATTCAGAATCACTTGAGTATGGTATGGTGAATCTTCTGCCTTCTGTTCTTTTAATGGCAGCAATGCATAGAATGACTATTGAGAGTACGTACCTGAATTCCATGGTTAGGCCTACGTATCAAGCGGAGTCTTAACAAAGAAACACGCCTGATGTATCGGCGCGATGGATGTTAATGTTCCCATGTGCAAGGTGCAAGTTGTTCACACTGAGATATGAAGTCTAGTTGCTATAGTATCAGTAGAGTAAGATATAATAATAATAATAATAATTTAACTTATATAGCGCTTAATACAAATGTCTCTAAGCGCTTTACAAATATACTATTACCCCGGTCATTGGATTCAGTGCTTGCCTGCACACAAAGTGTGCACAATCTCCACTCCCTGGGGAGCATTCCAGCCAGGCGTTACATGACGCTCAAAACTGTTTGACCA